>JASVEL010013752.1:0-205834 GCA_032618575.1 Nicotiana noctiflora | reverse complement strand
CGTGACAATGACTCTTTTGAACAAGCACGAATTATAAAAGATGACCCTTTTATATAAGACACCTAATGAAGAAGAAGTCTCAACTTCATATTGGTGTAAACATACGAAAGAAGAAATAGGAACATACGTATTTTTTTGAATAAATTTGAGGAAAGTTTTGTTTCCTTCAAGCTTTCAAATTATGTAATACTTTACTCTTTCGTAACTATTTTATTTACAATAGATTTATAAAAAATCCAATGGTATATCTTACATCCCATGACTAAATATTGCCTTTAACCTAAACATTCATAAGATTTTTTGAAATTTAGATCCATGAGTGTATTCTTCACAGGTTTTTGAATCAATCTTATTGCATTTTTGGCTGGTGACTTTGCTTTGAACTTTCAATTTATTCAGTAGACTTTAAGCTTGACTTGAATTCTGATTTTTCCAATCTTCTTTGCCTTCCTTATATATAGCCCCACATGTGTTTGAGCTTTGAATTATGGAAACTCGAGCACTTGATTATGCCTTCCATATGGTCCTTTTCTTGAAAAGGGAAAAATGTATGGGACTCGGAGGTATATATAATTTAGATGATAACTTCTTAACCCTTTATATTTTCATCAGAAAGGTTGTATCCCTAGACTGGGAATTATGTTACTTTCGCATGTCTTTCAGGTCTATTATCATCATTTGGTGCGGGCTAGCTTTTTGCCTATCATCTAAAATTGTTAGTATAATTTTAATTATACAAAATAAAAATGGTAATTGAGCGATACCTCGCTGTGGGTATTCCTTTTGCTTAGAAACAATATTTCTTTAAATAAACAACATTCCAACTCGAAGGAAGAACCTTGACATCTATGGTTTCTAGGCACCTTTTCCAACGATTCGTCGAATCTTATAAGGTCCATCCCAATTTGGACTCAAATTTTCTATATTGGTTGCTTTCGTTGATTGAAAAACATTCTTGAGTACGAAGTACCCAATCTTGAAGAACCTAAGATGAGCTTTCCGATTGTAATATCGCTCAATAATTTGCTTATGCTCAACCATCCTTATCAAGGTCGTTTCTCTCCTTTCTTCAAGAAAATCGAGACTTACTCGTATCTCCTCATCATTTGACTCTTCAGTTGCTTGGGTGTATCTCATACTTGGTTCACCTATTTCAATTGATTTAAGGCTTCAACATCGTACACGAGTGAAAATAGTATTTCTCCCATACTTGTCTTTGTTGTTGTTCGGTATGCCTACAAGACTCCAGGTAAAACAATTTGAAACACGTCTGAAACCCACCGGATCCCTCGGAGTTCTACATCAATTATAAACACAAGTCTTAAAATATAGTGTACTCTTTTTTTATTATTATAGTGGATTGCTCATCTCCGTTGTGGACATAGGTCAGTTGACCGAACCACGTTAAATGTTTGTGTCTCTTTTGGTAGATTCTCTTGTGTTGTTGGATTTATCATCGTTAAAGATTTGCTTTGCCAGCTTCCGCATGACACCCGTGTTTTTTTTCTGTCCTAACAAGTGGAATCAGAGCAAGGTTCAAAACATGTTTATCATGGCGGGTACAGTTCTAGCAACAACATATTTGACGATAATCGTGATTTTGTCTGAGAAATTTGACCGGTGTATTACGCACGTTGAGACAAACTTTGTGGCGGAGATCTGGAGATGCGACCTATTGAAGGCTATGTGAAGAAGGGGGATCAAGTTTATTTTGTCAGAAAATTCAGGCCAAGGGGGAGAATTGTTAGGTGTTTGCCATAATTTTCTTACCATATTTGGTTTTCCTATCTCTTGAAGGAAAGGGGCAATATAATTACCTAAGTTAGGTTTTCCTTTTTGTAAAAGGAAATTAGAAATTCTTCCATGTTTGTCTAGTCCCTTTTCTTGTAGGAAAAGGTTTGGACTTCTATAAATTGAGGATCCTTTCTTCTCATTCAGTAGCATTCACAATGTAGCCATATGGGGGCTTGAGAGTAGTATTTAGGGGGAGAACTTTTCGGGACAAGTGTTAGTGTGTCACTTTTGTTTGCCTCTTCGTGAGGTTGTTCTATCGATATTTTGTACTCTTTTTTTTATAATTATAGTGGATTACTCATCCCCGTTGTGGACGTAGGTCAGTTGACCGAACCACGTTAAATGTTTGTGTCTCTTTTGGTAGATTTCTCTTGTGTTGTTGGATTTATCGTCGTTAAAGGTTTGCTTTGCTAGCTTCCACATGACACCCGGGTTTTTTTTTTGTCCTAACACTAGTTACCCTTTGGCTTCAAATGAAAGAAGACACTAAAGCATTTGTTAAAGTGTGATAAGTGTCAGCGCTTCACATATCAACTACACCAACCAGTGGAGTCGTTACATTCCATCCTTTCCCCTTCGCCTTTTTATAAATTTGGGGATGGACAGAACATGACCGCTTCCTCAAGCTCTGGGCCAAGTAAAGATTTTAACAATTTTAAACGTTTATTTTACTAAGTGGGTTGAAGAAAAAATATTCTCAAAAGTCCGAGAAAATAAAGCAATAAACTTCATATGGAGGAATGTAATATGCTAGTACGAGGAACCTAAATAGATAGTTTGTGACAATGGACCACAATTCATTAGATTCAAGGTGAGTGAGTTCTTAGATGGGTGGAAAATCAAGAGGATAACTATATCCTTTTACCTTCCTGGAGAGAACGACTAAGCAGAATCATCAAATAAAGTCATGATAAGAAACTTGAAGAAAGGTCTAGAAATACCAAAAGAAGATGATCGGAGGAGCTACCCGGAATGTTTTGTGGGAACATCGGATGACATCAAAAATAAGTACGAGAGAAAACCACTTCTCACCCGTGTATGTTTAGGAAGCTTCAATGCCAATTAAACTAGGAAACTGAGTCTAAGGTTAACACATGTCACCGAGAAACCTAATAAAGAGGAATAAACACTAAGCTTAGATATTGTGGAAGGATGTTGGGAGATGAATCTAATTCGAATGGCGGCATGAAACTAAGAATCGAAAGATATTATAATCGCATAGCCGATTTTTGACATCTTAAGGTAGGGGATCACGCCCTCCGTAAGGTAGTTACCACTACACAAGAGCTCAACATTGGAGAGATTGGTCCCAACTAGGAAGGCATGTAATGAGTCTGTGGGATAGGCAGTAAAGGAGCTTATGAATTAGAGATCATGGAAAAAAAGCGGCTCCCGAATAATTAGAACATCGTGCATTTGAAACGCCACTACTTATGAAGGACTTGACATGGTTTTGTAATCATTATTAGTCATATTTATAATTTTTTACATATTTGTACTAATATTTTTAGATGACAGGCATAGCTAGCCCAAACTTAATGATGATTATGCCGGCCCTCAGTGACTATTCAGAACCACGAACATTCCGGGTCAATGATACAAAATATATTATCAAAAAGGTCTAAAATAATGTCTTAATCTAAAATGCTTCTCGTCTCCATTTTTTTCCTTTTTAGGAATAAGCCAGATGGAAGATCAAATTACTTTGAAATTGGGAATTCACTAACAAGACAGGACAAGTGCAAGGCCAGGCCGATGCTTAAGTTTACAAATTTCAAAATAAAATCCTGGCATACTATATATACATACATATATATATATATATATATATATATATATATATATATATATGATGAACAGAGAATATTCAAAGATTACACCAACAAGTGACTCTTTTTTTATAAATGCAATCATAGAAAATCTCATCCTGAGCAATCACTCATGCATTGTCCAAATAAAAATGAGACATCCTCTTGGCAGAGTCGAATAATCTAAAAGGGCACTCTTTTATCTAGGTTGAATACTTAAAGGTTTTGAGTAATCATTTCGAACACAATAAACCACAAAAAAAATATGGGATGTGACTAGACGTAAACAACAAATATATTTCTTAATACTGAACATTTGAAATCAAAAATGAAAATGCACATGAAATATAGAGAAAAATCAACAAAACATTTATTCATGATAAACCCAAAATTAAGATGTGAAAAATAATAATATTTAAGAAGTATCACAAGAGGGTTCGTATCAGGAAGGGGTTCTGTGGAGGTCTAAGTGATAGGGAAATATTTGAGAGTTAGAGTGGTCAGAAGAGGAGAAGATGGCAGAGGTGCAGAAATATGTTCCTCTTTGTTACCATTATGAAGCCCCCGTCACCCTCATCGAGGTTCTACTCTCGGCCGTCAAAAAAATATAAACTAGGAGAACTTGAATATCTTTTGTTTGGACTTCAAGATCCATAATTTCCCTCTCAATGTCCACCTTTTTGACATGAACCTCGTGGAAAAGATTAAATTGGTTTCCAAAGCAACCCAATTCTTGTCAAGTTGCATTTTACCTCTATTTCTTGGTATTGTTAGGCCAGCATATCCTCTTGCAAGACAGCTTTGTTGGCACCGCTAGTCTGACCAAGTTCATCCAGATGGGCTAAGGCAGCTTCTAATTCATTCTCTCGCGCATGTATTTGGGAATGTTCATTACAAATATGAGCTCAACCTCCTCCTTCTTAGCTAGTTCGGCCTTACGAGCTCGAATTTGCTCATCAACTATGGTGAGAACAAGAGAATACACCATTTATTGGTCCAATAGATCTTTTGGTTCCTCTCCAAGCTCTGCTCAATAGTCGCTATCCCAAAAAAATAGAGACTATTTTTCAACTTTGTGCCGTTCAACCTCAATTCTCATTTCTGGACCACTTTAAACGTGGCCTTATCTATTGAACCCCTTTTAAGGTTTCTGAAGCAATCAAGTTTTGATGCAAAATATAGACACAAGGTCAAAGATAACTATTTGAAATGAGGCAGAATCAAACATACCTTGATGGTTCCATACACAAGCTTGGTCACCAATCCTCCAAGAACTTTGTTACTTTGCTACTGATAAACTATTTTCTATTGATGCATATTATCTCTACAAGCATTCTGAATCGGCATATAATGTGATTCCAGATGAAGTCTATAACTTCTTTCTCTCTGACTTTCTCGAAAATGTGATTCAACCCATTTAGATAAATGATCAGTCATAAATAAAATGAATTTAGCTTTACTTGGGGCCGATAGTAGAGGACCAAGGATATCCATCCCCCATTTCATGAATGGCCAAGGGGATAGGACTGAATAAAGTTGCTCTTTGGGTTGGTGGATCATCGACGTATGCTTTTGGCATTTGTCATATTTTTGAACAAATTCTTTAGTATCTTTATCTATGTTGATCCTATAGCATCCTGCTCTGATGGCTTTTTAAACTAACGACTTGACACTGGAATGGTTCTCGCAGGTGCTCTCATGGATTTCTCGTAGAACGTAATTGGTATCTCCTAGCCCCAAACATCTCGCTAATGGCCCATCGAACATTCTATTATATATTGTTCCATCTTAAGCCAAAGTGAATCGTGCTGCTTTAGTGCGTAGAGTCCTTGACTCCTTAGGATTCGATGGGAGCTTCCCATTCTTTAAGTATTCAATGTACTTATTCCTTCAATCCCAAGTTAAAACTCATAAAGTTTATTTTAGAATTCTATTCCCCAATCACTGACCGTAAAATTTGTATGATAGTCCCCGAGCTAAGTTCATCATCTTCGATCGATGACCCCAAATTTACAAGGGCATCGGTGCATGTACTGCAACGTCTATTCTCTAAATCTATGTAGGGGCACTTTTAATTTATTTAAATACCTCTACGTGCGATCTTCCTGAACCTCGAAAGTCTTGTTGACCTGATTTACCATAAGTTGGGAGTCACACTTAGCCTTGATGACCTCTACTTCCAAGCCCTTAGTTAGTTCGAGACATGCAATCATGGTCTCATACTCGGCCTTATTGTTATTCAATTTTGAAGTTTTAATAAATTCTCTAATTGTATTCCCTGTGGGTCGCTTCAAAATGATGCCTAGCCTGGACCCCTTCACATTTGAAGCACTATCTATAAAAAGGGTCTATACCCCCGATGATGTACCTGTTTTTAGCAATAGTTCCTTTTAGACCTCGGGTACGAGGGTTGGTGCGAAGTCGGCCATGAAGTCTGCTATGATCTGAGAGTTGATGGTTGTTTAGGGCTGATACTCGATATTTACCCACTAATTTCGATGGACCATTTGGCCAATCTGCCGAGAGTTCGGGCTTGTGCAGAATGTTGAGAAGGGGGTAGGTGGTACAACATAGATATGATGACATTGGAAGTAAGATTTTAATTTCCTAGAGGCGATTATTAGGAAAAAGGCTAATTTTTTTAAGTGTAGGTACCAGGTTTTAGCCTCACCTAAAGTTCAGCTAACATAGTAAATAGGAAATTGCTTACCTTGCTCTTCTAGAACTACGACACCATTTACCGCAACCTCCAAGACTAGCAAATATAAGTAGTGTTGCTCGTCCGCTTTTGGAGTATGAAGCAATGGTGGGGTTGAAAGATACCGCTTTAATTCTTCCAATGCTTGTTGGCACTCTGGGGTCCTGGTAAAGTTGCTCTTTTTTTTAGAAGTGAGAAGAACATGTGGCTTCGATCCGAAGACCTTGAGATGAACTGGCCTAAAGTGGCTATCCGCCTTGTTAATCTTTGTACAGCCTTAACGTTGCCCACGACTGTAATGTCTTCAATTGTCCTTGATTTTATTAAGGTTGATCTTCATTCCCTGAGGAACTTGCCTGAATTGACCCCGAATGCCCATTTTTCGGGATTGAGCTTCATGTTATATTTTCTTAATATGTCGAAGGTTTCCCACAAATGTGTCAAAGGGTCCTATGCGCGTAGAGACTTAACAAACATGTTATCATTATAAACCTCCATTGATTTACCTATTTTTTCTTCTAACATTCAGTTTACTAGACGTTAATAAGTAGCACCCGCATTTTTTAACCCAAACAACATCACATATAGCAATAAGTGTTGTACTTAGTGATAAATGACTTCTTTTACTGATTTTCCAGGTTCATTTGTATTTGTCTGTACCCGTAGTAGGCATTGAGAAAGCTGAGGATCTTGTGTCCAGCCGTGGCATTGATCATGCAATCGATATACGGCGGGGAAAAGAGTCCTTATGGTATGCTTTTTTAAGATCTTTGTAGTTTACACACATTTTAGGTTTATTCCCCTTCATGAGGACTACAACTACGTTTGCTAACCACTTGGGATATTTTACTTCCCGGATGGATCCTACTTTGAGAACTCCAATGCTTGATGAAACGTTAAAGGTATCACTCTCATATTATGGATACAATGTCTCTCTAGCAACGCGTTGTATCTCATATCACCTTCGATTACATGAAACTTCATTTTTTTTTATAGTTCCGGCCACGTTGACTGGCAACATGATTTTACCTTTTGGTTGTTTCATCTACCATGTTAAAAACGTTAAGCACTCAATCTGCAAGCACGATCGATCCTGAAGGCCGAGTTTCTCTGACCCTCGATCGAATAATGTTTGCCGAACTACCTGGATCAACCAAAACAGGTTTAACTTGAATATTCATAAGGATAGATATTACCAGTACGTCATTTTGAGCTTGTTCGATTCCTTCTGCATCCTCATTGTTGAAAGATAAGGTATCCTCTGGTACGTAATCCCGAGTACGTTTCTTCTTTGTGATTTACACTTTGGTGCGTTCGAATAGCGGGACATTAGAAACATCAACTCCACCGATGATTGTATGAATCACATGTTGCGGTTCTTCCTATTTATGTCCCTATCTTTGAAGTAATTTTTAGCTCGATCACTTAAGAACTCTCGAATATGACCCTCATTGAGTAAGCGAGCTACCTCATCCCTTAACTGTCTATAGTCTTAGGTTCCGTGACCATGGGTTTCATGGTACTTGCACATTTGATTTGGATTCCTTTGAGCTGGATTAGTCTGTCGGGGTCTAAGCCACCTAGTATCCTTGATTCGTCCAATGGCTGACACAATACCTAAAGCATCAATGCTGATGTTGTATTTTGATAATCGTGGCGCTTCTTTAGGCTCAACATGTTTATCGAATCCGCACTTACTCATAAGCCCTCAGGAATTTTGACCTCGATCATTCCTTCAATCATTTTGAATGAGATTATGTCATGTTACATTGTTCTTACGATCTACATTATATATCTATGTTCGATCAGGGCTCGTTTTCAATGTCTCTTTGAATTCTGCCCTCGGATCTATTTGAGTAAACGTAATAGGATAGGGCTCCCGACTGATCGTCCTCGACTCTAATTTTTTACTAGTACCGATTATGCATATCGGCACAGGTCACCACCGAATATTCAATCAAATTATGCTTTAATTGACATGATGCTACCGAACTTCGCTCGTTCAAAGCCTAAGTAAAGGCTTGGACAACACAATCATCGGTAACCAGGGGTAGGTCCATGCATTCCATCTGAAATTGAGATATTGCCTTAGCATTTCATTGTTCTTTTATTTCATTTTGAAGAGGTGTGACTTCCTGGTCGCAACCTTTATTGCTCCAGCATGTGCCTTTATGAACGAAACATTGAGCATGGTGAAAGAATCAATGGAATTAGGCGGCAAATTAAGGTACCATATCATTACCCCCTTAGATAAATTTTCTCTAAATTTTTTCAGAAAAACGGATTCAATCTCATCATCTTCTAAGTTATTTCCCTTTATTCTGCATGTGTACAAAGTGATGTGTTCATT
Organism: Nicotiana noctiflora; assembly: GCA_032618575.1. Classification (NCBI taxonomy): domain Eukaryota; kingdom Viridiplantae; phylum Streptophyta; class Magnoliopsida; order Solanales; family Solanaceae; genus Nicotiana; species Nicotiana noctiflora. Next base: position 197,184 of record JASVEL010013752.1, on the reverse strand, counting down.
AGGATCAGTGGTCCCACTGTACTTGGGTATGTCCGGCATACGAAACTTCTTAGGAATGGGCTTCGGAGCCGCACTTTGAGGAAAAGGCTTCTGCGCGAACTTCTTCGAATCTAAACCCTTTAGGATCGGGAGTGACCCCGATATTTGATCAACTTGTGGGTTGTACGTTTCTACCTTTTTGTCATTAGCCTTGATTTTCTTTTCACCTAATTATATCCGCTTAGTAAGATCCTCGAGCATCTTCATGACGTCGGGGTCAGTCCCCGATCCATTATCGTTCAATTTTTCTTGTCCAGGTTCGACCCTATGAACAACTTCAGGTGATGTGCTCCATTCTGGAGTTGCGCTATTGCAGCCTGCTGAGTTTGTAACATTTCAAATATCATTTGAATGCTTATCCCGCCTTTTTGACCACTCTGTGCATTCTGATCGACTTCCCGGGTGTCTCTGCGAACGCTATTTTCAGGGTCAGCGCCTAAATTTCCACGAATCGTAACACTAGAACTGTTATCGATTTGATTTACGACATGTGGTCTATCGGGATTGGTTGGAGGTACTCTGTTTCCTGGGGCAACTATGTGTTCGTTCTGCCATGAAGACCAGGGCCGGTGTCCGTGTGAGTGGGCACTGCTTGAGCGTTTGACATGTTGATTCCTGAAATCAAAGACACTTACAAGAACAAATGTAAAAGCAGTGTGTTATAAGGATTAATACTAAAAATTGGATAACAATTAAACTTGTAATATGGTTTTAAGGATACATGATTTCACCTAATACCAATTGATTAACTTAAAGATAAGTGATAGAAATTGACAAGAATATAAAACAAACCAATATCTGGACGGTGCTCTCGAGGTGATGAACCCTCGAGCATAGTAAAGTAAGAACAATTAAAAAACAACAAATTGATAAACCAAAGAAAAAGAAAAATATTATATAGCTTTGATATGTATGAATGTAAGGTGTGTACAAATGATGGGGACTCCCTTTTATATACTAGAATAATCCTAATTATGGTACAATTCTAATTACGGAAGTTAATCTCTTGATTGGTACAAATATTCGCCCTTGCTTTGTTCCGTTCCGAGATTTTCGCCGTAGTCTTTGATCGATTACAAATATCTGGCCTTTCCATTATTGCACTTCACTCAAAATCGATCATACTTAACCTCGATTGCCTGGCCTCGGTCTCAACGGACATTTCGATCTTTGATAGATGATGTTTCATATATTGGTCGGACTCTAAAATAAGGTGTGTAAATAGTAAATACAAATTCTAGTAAATTTTGGGGTCATCCATATTTTCTGTCATTAATATATTATTATACGCACATAATATATGTACTTAATTAAAACGTTTAAAAGTAATCTAAAAAAATCATACTAAAAGAAAAAAGGAAAAACATTTCAACAAAAGATATTTGTGAGAGAAAACTTACTGGTCCAATATAAATGCCGCAAGAAGTGTGAAACCACGTTCAAGGTATCGTCACAGAAGCGGTAGAAATTTTTGTGTAATCCAATTCCGAATTTCAATATTCCATACGCATCTGTTTGTCAAAATTAAAAATAAAAAACTAAATCAAACTTCTTTATATTTGAAGCCCACTTGGGTTTCAAGAATCATCAATAGCCCTGCGAATTTCATGGAAGGAACACTAAATTCTTTGGTTTGTTGGGTTCTTTGTATAAAGTAATATCTCCACCACTTAACCCCGTTCTGCTTCACACCGATATACGCAACCCTTTCTTTGCGTATAATTGGTGTGAAGTCTGAATTCTGCCATTTGAATTGAATTAAGTGGGGGACTCTGGCTTTGGAAACCGTTTTGCTAATTCAAAGAGAAAAAGAAAAAGAGTTTGTAATGGAAGATGAACATAATAACGGTGTTTATGGGCAAAGCCCTTCTTATCGTAAGGAGAAAACAGAGGATGAGCACTCTGTTGTGATTCCTGATACTGCCCATCAAGTCAGCAACGGTTGTTGCTCTATCCCCCTTTTTTGGCTTATTTTGGTCTTTGGTTTTTGAATTTATGTATGTTTCATTGTGGGTTTGGTTTAAGGTTAGATTACATTTCTTTATGGAGGTTTTATTTTTATCTTCTCCTGCTTTGTTGTGTTATGCTATTTCATTGGGAAAAAACAACAACAAGAAAACAAAAAGAAACATAACTATATCCAAATGGCTTTTTAGCAACCTTAAATTCATTTTTTGTAAAGAGCTTTTTGGGCTTGCTTCATGGGGTCACGTTTTCTATTAGAATTCTTGTAATATCTGTTTTTGCTTCTTTGTGTTATACCATTTATTTGGAAAAAAAGAAAAAAGAGAATGATAATTCTAATGAACTTTTCGCCTCTCTTCCAAATGGCTAAAGCTTTTCATGTGTAGCAGGTGCGTGAAAACTTCTTTTGTGGTAATTGAAAAAAGGGAAAGTTTTCAAGCACCTGATACACATGAGAAACAAGTAATTTTTCTGTTTTGTCTCTTGAAAAGTTTAAAAAGAAGAACTTTCTGTTGTTGTTGTTTTTTGGGTTTTTTCAATAATTGTATCTTTGGCATGAATGCTTATTGACTCTTTTGTTGATTCATTTGTTTTGCAAAAATGTAGACTCATGGTTTCAGGTAGGAGTTGTTTTGAGCATGGGTGTCAACAGCGCGTATGCACTAGGATATTCTGGCACAATCATGGTTCCTCTAGGTTGGATTGGTGGTGTAGTTGGTTTAGTTTTGTCCACAATTGTCTCTTTGTATGCAAGTACTCTTATGGCTAAGCTTCACGAAGTTGGAGGGAAGAGGCATATCAGATATAGAGACCTCGCCGGATTCTTGTATGGTATGAGCAATGAAAAAAATACAACTAGCTAATTTCATGCTCTCAACATCAATAGCTTGTTTTATTGCTTGATTATTTCTGCAGCTTTAATTTGAATTGAACTTATTTTGTTTCTGCAGGCCGGACTGCTTATATGCTTATATGGGCATTACAATATGCAAATCTCTTCTTGATAAATATTGGATATGTCATCATGAGTGGTTCAGCCTTAAAGGTTAAATAGATAAGCTGGACAAAGTATCTCTATATGTTTTTAAGTGAATATAAAGGCTTAAAGCATTTTTTCTGATTCATGCTTTCCTTGAGTTGCTTGCCAGGCTTTCTATATTCTCTTTAGGGATGACCATCAGCTAAAGCTGCCACACTTTATAGCAATAGCTGGATTAGCATGCATCCTCTTTGCCATTGCAACACCACATTTATCAGCACTGAGAGTTTGGCTCGGGTTTTCAACACTATTTATGATACTGTATCTCAGCATAGCATTTGTGTTGTCCGTTAAAGATGGTATGCTACTTCCTCACTTTAATATTTGACTAGCCATATGAACACAATGCAAGCATGTGACAAAAGTAATATATTAAATTAATTAATTTTATTAGTTAACCGAACTGTGGAACATGTATAATAACATACAAACAGAGGTAGTTGTAAACCATAAAACTATTGAGGTTTTACAAAATCAAATGCAATGTGACTAATTCAATATTACATTCCAAGTCGCAATTATGTAATTTGACCAAAACGCTTGTGACTATAATTATCAAAAATGTCAATAAGTTCAAAATGTCTCTGTGCCAATTCTCAGTACTTGTACTGTGTATTGCCATTGGTCCGAGTAATAAGGAGCCTTATTTTCAAGTTGGTTACGCGATAGACCTGCAGGCTTTCGGTGCTTATGATGTAGTTTTCATTTCCTCCGCGTTACGAAAAGTAATGCTGATTAAGGAAATCAATTGTGTTAAGCTAATACCATAATCAATAAATATTATTCGTTGAAAGACATTTGCTAAAGAAGAATTTCGTGATTGTTTATTGTGTGAATATTGGAGTTAAATGCCAAGAGGCGGTGTTATGTCAAATATCACCAGTTTCTCAAAATATACATGGGGAGGCTACTAGATTCTCTCATCATACAATGCCAGTTTTGCTTTTTCTCTTAGTAGTTTCTAGAAAGTGTTCCAGAATCTCATGTTACAGTTAGTGGAGCTATGAAGGCGATGTAAACTACGATCCTTTACCCATATTATCATCATATCAGCAAAATAGTTCACACATAAGCATCTACATATGGAGGGGCTTGTCTTGTTTGCGTACCTGATATGCAGTTGATGTCACGTTGGAGTTTTCCTTGATGCGCTAGAACCATGCTCTGTATGAACTTCGGTGTTCAGAACTGGTGAAAGGAAATATTAAATTTTCAAAGTTTATATGATCCCACCTTCGGCTTAAGACTAAAAGAGGATGAAAATGTGGTCGCAGCAAGTTGTGGGAAATCTTTCTTTTGGCCCAAAAACTACCTCTTAGAGGGAGTTAGAAAAATTGAATAAATCTAATCTGAATGAAAGAGAAGCAAAATTCTGTAATACGAAAGATTCCCTTCTAGTCTCAGACAAGATCTTTAAAATGCAACTTTTGTTTGTAGTCTCTCACCTTTTGTCGAAACAATCAAAGGGAAGAAATTAGACTCTTCCTTCCTCTATGTTTCTCACTTTTACCTTCTGAACTCTTTATCTTTTCCAACATTTCGTCATATGCACTTAATGAATTTGAACTTTTTGCTTTTCTTTGTTTATAGCATTATGACTATGTTAACCCTTCAATTTTGGTGTGGACTTTGTTGAGTTTTATTTTAAGAGTGAATGAGAAATGAGAGTGTATTGCACCAACAAGCAACAAGTGCCTCTCCCACCAAGTAAGTGTATATTCCACCATGTAAGTGCCTCCTCCATGATAGCCTAGTGCTTGTTACATCATGGAAGGGGCGGATTTATCTCAAACAACTGCTATAAATAGAGCAGAAGTTGGAGAGAACGAGATAGATCGGAAAAAAGATACTCTCTGTATACACTCGATATACACTCTGTATACACTCGATATATACACTGTATACACTGGAAAAACGAATTGCAATCTCTTCGGTAAGAATTCAACATTGGATATACATTGCATTCCTTCCTCTCAGAATTTCCATTCGACTTCTGAGTTGTCCTTTATTCTGCATTGTTTTAACCACAAACAAAGCATCCGTAAGTGTGATTTGCTACCGAACTTTGTGTTCGCTGAAACACTGGGGTTTGCAGTACCACTACACCAGTGTATAATTCGTTCTATCCTGGGAGGAAATAATCCATAACCTTGGGTACTAGGAGGGGATTAAATTCCTTAAGGAAACACTGTGAATTCAGTGGGCTCGAATTAATTATTGCTTTATTTATATTTACGTTTTATACGCTAACATTTTTATTGTCCAGAATTGTTATTTAAAAAATATAGGATAACAACCAAGGATCCAACAGACTTGTACTTGGTAATGAATGTCTTAATATTTATGACATGCATATCACTGGGATATGGAGGCAGCTTTTAAATTTTAAGCAGGTCCTTCTCCTTTATGGAGTGACAAGGAGAGCTTTTTTCGTTAGCCTTCCATTGGTTGGTCCTTGAGAATTACTTGAAGCAGCTACACCGATGATATATACTTTAGCATCATCTTGCTTGTCTCACTGAAGTGTCCGAGTTCCATATCACAGGTGTAAAGGCTTCTCCTAGGGACTATAGTATTCCAGGATCAGGAGCCAACACAATTTGGGCAATTATTGGTGCGACTGGAAACCTTTTCTTTGCATTTAACACTGGAATGATCCCAGAGATACAGGTTAGGAAATACATCCACCAACTTTTGTGATGAGTGCCATACTTTGTTATGAATTTTAAGTTACGTACAATGACTTGATTAGATCCTTCGAATCTTGTTATATGATCATATATCTGTTGCCTAAGCTCAGTTATATATCTGTAATTTCAACCAGTGGTTGCAGGAGTATTATATATTTGATATCAGCAGATTGAAACGGCTTCGTCATTATTGTATAGGATAGATTCAAAAGTAGTCGAAGTGAAATGTTTGACACCTAATTCAACTTTTCTTTTCTAAATACATCGATAGTTAGATAGCGCCCTCTGGCAACTGATACATAAGTCCATCCGAACATCATAGTTTGCACTTTTTAGCTTCATTTTAAGGGTCTCACTTGCTGATAGAATGATAGTGTCAGTTGGAGCTAAATGTTCGCTTAATTAACTATTATCCCTAATGAGCTAAATGGTTTTCTCTCAATCTTCATTGGTGTTGCTTGCGGATTGGAAATATTCTATCTTATTAACTTAACTGTTGAATGTGTCTCCACCAGGCATTATGGGAAAAGATATTTTCTGCAGAGTATATCTGTTGATATCTCTCCAGCTTTTCTGTTAGCTCTTAGTTCGCTTTATAACTGTCATTTGATACAATTTTCTTGAATTTGTGTTGCGACAGGCTACAATCAGACAACCTGTCGTTGGAAACATGGTGAAAGCTCTTAACTTTCAGTTTACAGTGGGAGTTGTTCCCATGCATGCTGTTACTTACATTGGGTATTGGGCTTATGGATCTGGCGTTTCATCCTACTTGCTCAACAATGTCCATGGTCCAGATTGGTTGTTGGGAGTTGCTCACTTGTCTGCCTTCTTCCAAGCTATCATTACCTTGCATGTAATATCAATCACCTTGATTTTATTTGGAGTTTTATTGTTTTTACCTTGAAAAAAAAAACCAACAGTTGATTATTCTTCTCTAATAGTAGTTACTTTGCTTCTGGTTGTAGATATTTGCAAGTCCGACATATGAGTTTCTAGATACTAAATATGGAATCAAAGGAAGTGCCTTGGCTCCGCGCAATCTTGCATTCAGACTGTTTGTCAGGGGTGGTTACCTTATCATGACCACTTTCCTATCAGCTTTGCTACCTTTCCTGGGAAACTTTATGAGCCTTACTGGTGCTATCAGCACAATTCCGCTCACGTTCATACTCCCAAACCACATGTACCTTGTCGCGAAGAAAAACAAGTTATCAAGCTTACAGAAGAGTTGGCATTGGCTAAATATTCTGGTCTTTGGTTGCATGTCAGTTGCTGCATTTGTAGCTGCATTGAAGCTTACCATACTACAGACTCAAACTTACCATGTCTTTGCTGATTTATAGTTTTTCTTTGTGTTTGGTTAAATTGGAAGGTGTTCCAAGGTCTAAATTTCTTTGTTAGCGACTTTTATTTGGCATTAATAGAAAATGCAATTTTGGTTGCATTGACGATGATCTATTAAGCTAGCTCAGGCAGTTATATCCATTTGTTGTTATCTTGTAAGAGCCTAGTTTACTAGTGATATTGTTCAGTATTTAGCCAATACATTTTATAATGGAGCTTTTGCGTTTATACCCGATTTTGGGGTAACAATTGAACTTCGCAATAGTTTGTAAGCCTGAAGTCTGAAGTTAAAAAAATTAGCCTGAAGACAAAAAATTACACTTCATATGCTATTAATGCCTAAAGGGCTGAAATGTAACAAACGTTCTCCTATACTTAAAGAGCAATAAGTCTGAAGTTAAAAGTTGCACTTGATGCACTTAATTAAAGCCAAAAGGCTTGAAGTGCAACCAATGTATTCATGTACATAAAGTCAAAATAGGCCCGAAATGCAAGCTGCCCAGAAAAGAAAATTTGTTCTTCGAATTCCTTTTAAGAGCTACTTTCATTTATAGCACACTACTAAAAATATAATACAAAAAATTAGCACTAATTAATAATAACAAATATGACAGTAAAATATACATATAGCATATTTAATTTAAATCAAATCAGTAAGAATCAAGTTATTTAAAAAGGCAGTCCTACTATTTAATATCTTTCCCTATTGTTTCTCTCCATCCATAATACAGTATGTTTTATGATTTCGTAGAAACCAAGCCATTCCGTAAGATTTTTTTTCTTTCCATACATGGACCTTTTTATATAATGTAATCTAGCAAATTATACATCTTTATACCGATGAAATAAAATACATATATTTTATATAAAAATTATAATATATGTTTGTAATATACATACATTATAAATCATATATTTGTAGAAAAATTCATGTATATATGCTTATGTTGTTTATATAGGTCTTTATATTTAAATATGTATCAGTGATCCATTCCATAACAAATTTTTTCCTTATTCAACTTAATCCTAGCAAAATTATATATCTGTATATTCCAATGAAATAAAATACATATATTTCGTAAAAAAAAATATAATGTAAGTTTGTGGTATATTTTAAATCATGTATTTTTTTAGGAAAAATCATGTATATATGCATATGTTATTTATACACTTACTTATCTTTAAATAGATATTATCAATATGCCATTTATATTTTGCACAAATATAACATGCATATTTGTATAAGTTATCTGTGTACAAAAGGTATGGGTGACATATTTCTTCTATATACATATTAGTGGCATGTTAAATATTTTAGATTAAATTGTATGTAAGGTATATGCTAGCAATATACTTTGAATAATCTTAAAAAAGGACCAAGCATATAAAAATCTCTTTTAATAAAAGAATCTAATATACGATTTAATACCTAAATCTACTCTAAATGAACTCAAATTTAAAGCATTGCCTCCAAATATCTTCAAGAACAAACCTCGTCATCAATTTGTAAAAACAACAATAAACCCTAAGCAATAGTTAAAAAAATAAAGTGATACAACAGTTCATCACTATAAAATATTAATAAACTATCTTAAAATATGTTCACAAACACCATATGGAAATTATTAAAAAAGTGAGTACAAATTAAAAATATTTTAAAAAGTAGGTATATATTAAATAGGGCAACAGTGCAATTTTTACTTTTATAATGTGTCACTAATGTTTGGGGGTTGCTTCATTAAGTATCCACCATCTTTTTGGTGTTTTGTCGATGTGGAAGAAATGGCATGGGCTAGCAACTATTTAAGGTGATATTTATTTTTTATCCAACAATTCTAATGTTGAGCAAAAATAGACACTACCCTATTAAAATTAATATGGAATAATGATTGCTCATAGAAGTACTTCTCCAATCAGGGAGTATAAAAGGCATGAGGTATAATCAGTGCCAAATCTTCTTTTAGTATTTGACAATAAAACAAAAAGGGTCTAATTTTAGTCGTTGACATCCAGATCATCGCGTTGAAATGGACACCAATTACAGTCCTTCTCGTTGTTGTTGTTGTTCTTCTATGGACCAGCTTAATCCTCCAAGATGATTTCCGATAATGGTGAACCAAAATTTATACTTTCCGAAGCCATAGTCAGCTGAAAGACTTCCTCCAATATTTGGACATCAAACATATAAGTGATAAATTTAGTTTAATTTTGATTTTCAAGTTCAAAAGTTAAGGACAGATATCAGTTACAAATTCACAATAGGTCCTTAACATTGATTTTCAAGTTCAAAAATTAAGGACATACAGTCCTTAACTTACAGTTACACATTCAAAAGTTAAGGAAGTTAAGGACAGACAGTCCTTAAGTTACAGTTACACATTCAAAAGTTAAGGACTAGCAATCCTTAATTTACAGTTACAAGTTCAAAAGTTAAGGACAATAAGTCATTAACTTTGACTTACAAGTTCAAAAGTTAAGGACAGATAGTCCTTAACTTACAGTTACACGTTCAAAAGTTAGGACAAGCAAGTTCAAAAGTTAAGAACAATAGGTCTTTAACTTTGACTTACAAGTTCAAAAGTTAAGGACACTTGGTTTTACAATTTGAGTTCCAAGTTCAAAAGTTAAGGACATGTAATCATGAAGTCCTGAACTTAGAGTTTTAAGTTCAAAAGTTAAGGACATGTAGTCCTAAAGTCCTGAACTTAGAGTTACGTGTTAAAATGTTGAGGACATGTAGTCTTGAAGTCCTGAACTTAGAGTTTCAAGTTCAAAAGTTAAGGATATGTAGTCTTGAAGTCCTAAACTTAGAGTTTCAAGTTCAAAAGTTAATTACACGTAGTCCCGAAGTCTTGAAGTTAAGGACATGAGCATAAGAGTATTTTTGTCCGGTCAGTTAAAGTTTATTAAACCGATGGCTAAAAACTAAAGACATTTAAAACGATGGCTTTAAAATAAAGACATGAGCCGTTAGTGGCTATCTGTGCACATCCCCCGTCGATGTGTGATGTGTCTAAAGTTTGCCCATCATCATTTCAAAGATGTGAGATTCGCCTAAGCCCAATTGAGGTTAGTCCACCATCTATCTCAATGATGTAGGATTTGTCTAAATCTAATTGAACGTTGAGATGGTTGTATAAAATCAATTCATCATTTATAACACCTATTCAACCCGTTATTTCAATCAACTAATTCATTGAGTAACTCTTAAATTAACTATTAAACTAATAAAAGTTGTATAGTTTAACTTCATTTAAAAATGAAACATAAATTTTTATAGAATTAAAATAGAAATAAGTTTTTGAATTTGATTATTTCTTAGATTTTATTGAATTGTATTGTATTCATTTTCGATTTTAGAGCAAACAATTACCTTATAAAATTGTTCCTTTTACTTTTACTTTCACTTAAGTTTAACTCTATGCACTGATATCACATGTAAAAACGCAGTCAATTATGATATTGTCATCTTTGGCTTTAGGCTTACACGATTTTAAAACACTTCACTTATGTATGAAATTTGGAACATCAACTCCCTTTTGGATTTTGCCTATGTGAAATTTACCTAGTGTTACACACACACATATATTGCTAACCATTTTGTCTGCTTTTGTAGTACTATGTACGTAGTTTATGCAAGATTTGTATATTTTTATGTTCAATATAATTTGGAAAAATATGTATATTTGCAATCTTAATACAATTAACGGTAAAATGCCCTCAAATTAATTCACTTCACCTTAAAATGAGAGCCTGATAAGTAGAAAAAACCTTAATTATTTTTTCTCGCTGTACTTCTTCAGCTCTCAGGCACACTCCCCGAGGAGCCTGAGATTCTGATTTCCCTTAGCTTTCATGAACACCATCAACATCTCCATAAAATTCCGACCAGACCACTGAACTCCCCGACCGGAAAAAACCTCTCACGCGCCGCCACGCGCGGCTCTTCCGGCGACCAAGCTTCCACGCGCCGGCGCGTGGCCACTCTTCCAGTCCTTTTTTCGAAATTTTTCTTTTGGACAGCCTTCTCAAGGGTTAATTCCAACCGCATCCATCCAAGAATTTTTTATTTCCGACAACTTTCAATTTTTACCTAAGGCAGGGCACCTTTTTTCGGTTTCAGTTTTCAGACTTCTGATTTCTTCTATCTATTTTCCTTGTTATGATGACTACCAAACACCTCCTCTAAATCCAAATCTGAGCAGCTGGGTATCACTTCTCAAAATGGGAGAAAATAGGATATATTTCAATGCCGGATTCAAATCTTTTGACATCACCAGATGGAATTCCAACAAAGATATATGGTTTGAGTGGGTGGAGAGAAGCCGCAACATGATGAGACGTTCATCCATGGGTAGAAAGACAATGGATTGGGTATGTTATGTACTTAAAGAAGCATCGACAGATAAAATGAATTTGGTGAACCGATGGAAGTACAAGGATCAGATGACAGAATATTTCTGTACTAGGAAGTTCAATGTGCATGGTAGATACATGAGTATTCTGTCACTGAAGAGAGAAGGGAGGTCAGTTATTATAATCCCTGAGTTAGCTGTGAATGCAGGCTGGAAAGACATAGCAGCTAAGATAGAAAGATTCATTTACCAGACTCACAAAATGAATCCCACACTCCCACCAAAAATCACTGAGGATAATTATCCATATGACAAAGCAATTAAGGAGAGTAAATGGCAGTCCAGTACCCTTCGAGAGGCAAAGGTTAGTATAAACAAGGGGGATATCTCTGTTGTGGAACCGACAGGAAGCGAGGAAGATGGTCTACTTAAAAGATACATTTATCGATTCTTTCGGAGAAGAAATCAACGAGAGACCCACTTTAGCAGACATAAGGCGTTGGGCGAGCGCGTCATGGAGCAAAGCATATGGAATTAACATGTATGAAATGACGGGCAACATGTTTCTCTTTGAATTCCCGAACAGATACATGGCAGAGCAGATTTTGCAAGGAGATTGGAGATGGAAAAAGTTCAAGCTTCATCTGGAATGGTGGAATCAAACTGCTGGATGCATTCCAAACTCCCAAATGGTGGAAACATGCTGGATTAGAGCCATGGGGATTCATTTACATCTATGGTCACAAAAGATCTTCAAAGAAATTGGAGATCTCTGTGGGGGATGGATCTGAAGAAGAAACTGATCTAAATAATCATCTCAAGTGGGCCAGAATTAAAATTGTTGGTGATGGCAGAAAGATTCCTAATGGGGTTGGGATTGAAAGAGACGGAACTAAATTTTTCACCCCAATTTAGGCTGAAAGACAGGCAAGATTTGTGATAAATAGGCCAGAAAACGACCAATCCTTTAAACCAGAGAGACACTTGAGCAATCAAGTGGGATGCACCATTTCGCAAAACACTGATAAAAGAAAGGCATGTATGCAACAGTCAAATGGGTCGAGTTCGAGGAATCAGAGCATTGGAGCAACAAACAACGAGCTGAAATCCATTGAGTACGATCTGGCTGCACAAGTCATTTATAATGATCTCTCGTGTGAGCTCCCTGATGAATTTAGATCGAAGCTTTATAAAAAGGAAATGGGAGGCCATTTTTACTTGAAGGTAAAAGAGTCCAGTCCAAGGGATCCAATGTCTAATGCAAACATTGAAAGTATGCCAAAAGGAACATCAAACAGTTGCAGTCAGACAGAAGATAGAGTAGAGACATCAAGAACGGATAAGAATGAATGGGTGCAGATCATAAACACAATCTTGAGAGAAGAGCAAGCAGGAAGTGCTTTGGAGCAACAACAACTACTAAATCATTTCAGCTCTATCCAAGACTGGGAATTGAAGAGGTGACTCATATGGCAGTTCAGCAACCCAATCCAGCAACGGATAAAGACATGGATGCAACTCTATGGGTCCATCAAAATATGATCAAATTGGGAAAAATGTTTGGAGTAGATTTTCATGGTCATGAAGAAGAAGCTTTGGAGCTTTTAATGCAAATTGACAGCTGCAGACAGGTTAGAAGGGTGGAGACAGAGTTTGAAGTAAAAAAACAAAGGTTCAAAGGAGCACTGAAATTAAGAGGTCTAAATTCATTTGATGTCAAATTCAAGAGTGATGGGAAAAGAAGCAGGGGAAGGGAGTTGTCAATCATTCCAATATGAAAATCAAAGTAACTTCATGGAATGTAAGGGGATTGAACGACAAGAAGAAAAGGGAGATCATCAAAAGTCAAGTGCAAAACTGGAATGCAGACATTATATGCATGCAAGAGACAAAAGTGGAGGGGGATATCAGGGAAATAATTAATCAAATATGGGGGGAGATGGGTGAGGTACGCAAGTTTAGAAGCTAGCGGCACGAGAGGGATGATTTTGTTTTTATGGGATTGCAGGGTATAGAAAGGGGAGATGTTGCAGACGGGTGCATACACTTTGACTTGTAAATTCGAGGCTCTTTTACAGGATTTTCAATGTCACATAACAAGAGTGTATGCTCCTAACTGCAGAAACGAAAGGAAAATAGTTTGGAGAGAAATTGGTGCAGTGAGGGGATTGTTTGAAGGTACTTGGGCGGTTTGTGGTGATTTCAACGTTACAAGGTACCTGTCTGAAAAACGGGAATGTTCAAGGAGGTCCAGAGCGATGGTGGAATTCTCGGATTTTATAGAAGATTTGGAGCTGATAGATCTTCGACTCGAAGGAGGCTACTATACTTGGTTCAAAGGGGACAATCATGTAACCGCTTCAAGAATCGATAGATTTCTCATTTCAAAAGAGTGGGATGAAAGTTTCAGTAACATCAAGCAAACCATCCAGCAAAGACTGATCTCTGACCTTTCACATGTGGCTCTATATTGTCGTGTTTGGGAAAAAGCTAAATCATATTTTAAGTTTGAAAATTGGTGGCTGAATGTGGAAGGTTTTGAGGACAAAATTAGAGAATGGTGGACATCTTTTGCATTCATAGGAAGACCATATTACATTTTAGCTTGCAAGTTAAAAGCTCTCAAGGGCAAGTTAAAAGAATGCAGCAGAAGTTGTGAAGGTAATTTGGGATTGCAAAAAATAAAATTGCTGAGTCAACTTGCAGAGTTTGAGACCACGCAACAATTAAGAGTGTTGACAAAGGAGGAATCAGTAAGGAAGGCAGCAATTCTAATGGAGATTGAGGAACAACTCAAGAATGAAGAAAGTGCACGGAGACAAAAATCTAGAGCAATGTGGCTAAAAGAAGGGGACAGGAATACAAAATTTTTCCATCGAGCTGCAAATGCACATAAGAGGCACAACAACATTGATCGGCTACTGATTCGACAGGAAGTAGTAGAGGATCCAGAAAGAATAGAGAACGAGATCATCGATTTTTACAAGGATTTGTACACAGAACCAGAAGAGTGGAGACCAACTGTCAATTTTGAAAATAGTCCGACAATTTCTGAATAAGAATGGGAGGCCTTACAGTGTAACTTTGAGGAACAAGAAATCTTGAGTTGTTTGAAGATGTGTGCAAGTGACAAGGCCCCAGGTCCGGATGGATACACAATGGGGTTTTTCATCAAATGTTGGGACATCTTGAAGAAAGACGTCATGGAAGCTTTTAACAACTTCCATTCTCAAGAGATGTTTGAGACAAGCTTCAATGCAACGTATATAGCCTTCGTTCCAAAGAAGACAGTGCGAAAGAATTGAGAGATTTCAGACCTATCAGTCTGATAGGGAATTTCTACAAACTGCTCTCTAAAGTCTTGACTGAGAAACGGAAGAGTGTGGTAGGGAAAATTGTAGATGCTCAACAAATGGCTTTCATCAAAGGAAGACAAATAATAGACGCAGTGTTGATTGCCAACGAAGCAGTGGATTCAAGAATAAAAAAGAAAGAACCTGGAATCTTATGCAAATTAGATATTGAGAAAGCCTATGATCATGTAAATTGGAGTTTCCTACTCAGAATGTTAGAAGAAATTGGCTTTGGGCAGAAATGGATTAGATGGATGAAATTTTGCATATCAAATGTAACATTTTCCATTCTCATAAATGGATCTCCAAAAGGCTTTTTCCAATCACACAGAGGTTTAAGACAAGGTGATCCTTTATCTCCCTTTCTATTCATTATAGCCATGGAAGGTCTGAACAACATGATCAAAACGGCTAAAGTTAGTGGATGGGTGAAAGGTTTTGAGGTAAACAGGAGTGGGGCAAACAATCTAGAGATCACACATCTCCAATATGCTGATGATACTCTAGTCTTCTATGACGCAAAAATGGAGCAACTTAGATTCTTAAGGATCATTTTGATCTTATTTGAGGGAGTCTCGGGGTTACACATCAACTGGTGGAAGAGCAATATTTTTTCCATTAATGAAGTTAACAACATGGAGCAACTGACACAGATACTGGGAGGAGAAGTTGGGTCCTTACCTACTGTCTACATTGGGATGCCTCTGGGTGCAAGATCCAAATCAAAGGAGATCTGGAATGCAGTCATAGAAAAGTGTGAGAAGAAGTTGTCAAGATGGAAATCACAATATTTATCATTGGGGGGCAGGCTAGTTCTAATCAACTCAGTATTAGACTCATTTCCGACTTATATGATGTCCTTGTTTCCAATTCCAGCAAGCATTTTACAGAGATTGGACAAGCTGAGAAGATCATTCCTTTGGCAAGGCAATAAGAAGAAAATGGCTTTCCATTTAGTTAAATGGAAGACACTCACAATGGCAAAAAAGCAAGGAGGTTTAGGAATAAGAAACTTGAAGAATCAAAGCAAGGCTCTTAGAATGAAATGGTTATGGAAGTACTCTCAAGAACCCCAACCATTATGGAGCAAAGTGATCAAAGCTAAGTATGGTGAGGAAAACAACCGGGTGTCACACGAAGTCAGAACAACATATGGTGTAAGTGTGTGGAAATCCATCGGAGAACTTTGGCCTATAATGAAGAATCACTCTTCCATAAGAGTGAACAACGGAAGGAACACGTTATTCTGGAATGATAACTGGTTGGGACATGGAAGCTTGAAGGAAAGATACCCGGATATGTTTGGTTTAGCACAAAGCCAACATAGAACAGTCGCTGGGATGAGGAGTCATCAAGGATGAGAATTTGCTCTCAGAAGACGATTGAATGACCGGGAGATAACAAGATTAGCCGACCTTTACAAAGAGCTGGAAGCATTCAGAGGATTACATGAAGGTTTTGATCTAATTTGGTGGCAGAGGCACAACAGAGGGTTATATCAGGTGAAGGACGCATACAAGATTTTGAATCATAATAATTAACAGGTAGACATATGGCCTTGGAAACATATATGGAGAACAAAGATTCCATACAAGGTAGCATGCTTCACTTGGCTATTAGTAAAGGAGGCGGTTTTAACCCAGGATAATCTCATAAAAGGGGAATTTCTCTATGTTCAAGATGTTTTCTATGCGGGAAAAACGCTGTTAGTCATCTATTTCTTCATTGCAAGATTATAGACAAACTATGGAAAATCATTATTAGTCTTAGGGGTATCTAATGGTCACTGCCAAACAGGCCTAAAGATGTTATTTATAGCTGGGAAGAAGCTGGAGCTGAATCAACTAGTAGAGAAAGATGGAGGACCATACCGGCTTGTATCTGGTGGACAGTTCGGAGAGAAAGGAACGCTAGATGTTTCGAAGACAGAAGCAATCCAGTACAAAAGATCAAACTCAATTGTATTCTTCTTTTTTGTTTTTGGTGTAAACAGATTTACACAGAAGATACATTGACAATCATAGATATACTAGGATCTTGCTAGGAGTCTAGCCATAACATCTATTTGTCCTTTTCATGTAAATTTAGTTTTCAGTACACCTTAAGTACTGACGTTATTAATATATACAATAGTTACCAATTAAAAAAAAAAAATATGAGAGCCTGACTTATATAAAACAGCGTGCTTGTATTAAAGTTCAATGTTTGGTTTTTAGTGTCACAATTTTAGTTCACAAAAGTTAAAAGGCATATTTAGTTTGATTTGCAAGATTTATTTTGACATTGACATCTTTCATTGATCAAAATTTTTATCTGACCCCACACCTTCAAAAAGACAGAGCACTAAATGTCACAATAATTATTATTCATCTAGTCATATTGCTTATTGTTGAGCTGAGTACTGATAGGTTTTGATGATTAATAAACTTGGAGCGATTATATTGAAAGAACATATTTCATGAACTAGTTACTATGCTACTTAACTAGTGTACAGAATTGATATGGAGATGACGAAAGAACCAAGGTTATAACAGACTAATGAATGCTGATCAAGTATGAATTCATATGCAATTTGGATTCCATAGAAAAGCCTGTTTGTGCGTAACAAGGAATATAGTAGCTGGTGGAATCCGTAGTCAAAAGGGGTATTTATAAATAAGAAAAAACTTGCACAAAAAAAAAGGTTGAGGAGTTGAAAACAAATAAGCAAACCAAATCAAATTTGGAGAAGTTTTCCTTAACCGAAATATTTTAGGTTTGGAGTATTAATTGGAGAAGAATTTCAGCCAACCTCACACCTATATAAAGAGACCTTCTATTGTATTCTCACTAACGCTATTCACAGATCCGTTTGAGGATAGCAATCTCGATAGAAAATTGCTTTCAGGGATTCAAGCTGCTCAACTGAATGCTCAACTTATGAATCGTGTCCTGACGAAGAAACTGCTAATATGAGGAACCCCAATTTGAGGCTTTACAAATGTAAAAGTTAGACTCATTGGTTATTCATTTTTAAATGGATAATATGGTCCTTATCCATATTTGACTCGTTTTTAAAAAGTTCATTATCCAACCCATTTTTTAATGAATAATATGGGTGGTTAACTTTTTTCTTTTAACCATTTTGCCATCCCTAATCATAGGGATTGGTTTTCTCCATCCATACACGTATTTGGAAAAAAGTAATTTTCCTGGAAACAGCGCAATAACATCAATTAGCAAACTCAAGTATCTTATATGTATAATCAAAAGATGCTGCAATGCAATAAACGGAGAGCTTAGACTCCAAGAACATGATTCTTGAATACGTACATGCAGAGAGGTAGGCACTGATGACCTAGTTTACAACAGCCGTCCATAAAGACCGAGAAATCATTTACTATTCTAAACTAATTGAAGAAGATCAGTTTGTATCAGAGTATCTAACAAAATGCGATCAGAGTTGGTGCTTTACCTCAAGGAGGCTTTCTGAACCCTTCCATCTATGAACTTCAGTGTCTGTACGTACAAAAAGGGTTATTTCAACAAATAGAATGGTCTACTACAGATCAAGAGATAAACTTTATGCTGCTATTAAAAAATATGAAATGCATCAAACTTCATGGTTGATCCTATTTGACTGTAGCAACATTAGTACTCAATCTCCTATGAGTGCAACCAATGTCATGACATAAAGCATTTTAGCTTATTTTAAGAAACTGAAACTGTAGTTCAGAAAACTGGTCACCAAAAGATCATTTAGTGCTAAATAACACCCCCCCCCCCCCGGCAAGGAAATGAGAGAAAGTACAAAAATGCTACAATGTAGCCTCCTGATATTACCCACTGTAAATCCTAGAGGGTTGAAAAGCAATTTCTAATTTTTCCCCAGAATGCTTGTCAACCATTCCTTTTGTTAATTTGTAACCAGAAATAATTGTCCAAATACAACTCAATCTTGACATGTAGCAACCTTGACAACAATAGAGAGTGTGTTGAGGAGTATGAGAAGAGCACTCAGATATTGAGTTGCATAAGTAAGACCAAGTAGCCGGCCTTGAATGGACTCTCAGAAATAATGGTCCAAATACACACATCAATCTCAAAATGTAGCAACAAAAGTTAAACAAGTATACCTCAGGCAAGAATTTCATCCAGATACAAACTTTACAACAATACAAAGTGTGTTGAGGAGTATGAGAAGAACTCTCAGATATTGAGTTGCATAAATAAGACCAAGTAGCTGGCCCTTGAATGAATTTCTTCTGACCCCTGAATATTCCTGGAAGCTCCATCCTCTTGGAGCAAGGAAACGATCTTCGTTCAATATCGCAAGTGCATTTGCAAGAAGTAAGCAGCCCTCGAGCAATGTCCACAAACCCATAGCCTGAATTATGTTGTAATATTAAATCAGTATCTCCTTTCACTAGAATCTGTTCTCATATCTTACTTATTTGTAAGATCTTTCTAAATCAGCTAAATTGTGTTCAGAATTACCCAACAACACAACTTAGAAGGTTAATAAAATGTAAATAAATAAAGTAATTGTGTAAATACACAGCTATTAAACACTAGAAGATCAATGGAAGCAGTTACTAATAACTTTTCATATCAAATTGCGCAAGCAGAGAAATTGGTATTATCGGAAACAAAGTGGCCGTAAAAGAGTGAAACAGATACAGAGAAATTCTTTTTTCTTTTTTTTTCCATGACAGTGGTGTTCGGGTCAATTTGTGAGCACCTCAACTATTCCTCTGAATAACCTCCAGTAGAGACTGGTACAATTCAATTCAACATTTTGTTCTTTCGGGTTTGTTACCCCAACACACGTACCAGATAACTCAGCCAACAAGACTTGGGCAGATGGAAAGAAATCAACTAGTGCTTTCTTGCCTCAGCTGAGATTTGAACAGACCTCATTGTTAGCATTGTAATGTATTTTAATGATGACAAGTTAATTAGTGTTGCTAGTGAACAAAAACTGTCTTTGCAGAATTCATTTGAACCATAAGTCACAGCCCTAAGTCCATGAAGAAAGGATGAAAATGAGCCCAAATACAAATTTGTCAAAAATGAGGGCAAAGAACTCAACAAGCCTAATTACAACATTGATTAGGCAGCCCACAACCTCGAGAAGCGCATGAAGTTCATCAGAAGAGGACGCTGTGCATCCAAAAACTAGACAAGACTCAAAGCGAACTCAGAATAACTAATCGAAGCCTGGTTGATTCATTGAAGCAAAGAATTACCAAAGCCAGTTGAGATCATTAAAGTTACTCCAAGTATCAAGACTATCTGTATTAAACTCCCTTGGGCCATTAAAAGCAGTTCCAACATTCACTATTGGAACTAGTCGAGTCAATTTCCTCATTAATGGAAGGAGCCGCCACATTCAAATTATTGAAGACATTGAGGAAAGGCCACAACAGCTAGCTTTGCCTTGCCTATAAATTCAGAAGAACTTCTCAAGATCAAACATGCAACTTACACCTTGAGCAAGAATTATTCTCTTTCATTTTCTACTAAGCACTGAAGTATTGTATTATCAGTGTATCAAAGGAAAAAGAAAGAGTGTTAGTGAAAAGAGATAACTCGTATCAGGATTTAGAGTTTCTTTGGTGAGCTTGTAAACCAAAGGGTTGAACTAAATTGCTAGTGGTGAACGAGCAAAACCACATAAGGTGTAATCCACTCAAATCTGAAAATTAATAAGATAGCCTTGTGGTTCAACTCCAAGGTGACTGAATGTAGGTACTACCACATCGGTACGTGAACCAGTGTAAAAATCGACTGTGTCCTTCGCCATTTTACTTTTCTTATTATATCCCCTGATTCATAACATTTGTTTTAAGAAATATTTTCCGTGCAGGTGAAAGCCCAGGAGTTGGAGAGGAGGTTAGCTGATGGTGGAGCTTGGAGTAGTTCTGGGGTTGCAGACGCAATGTGGTCGGAGACGGCGACTCTGGTTAGGGAGGCAGCGCGGGATGTGCTTGGGGTAACCAAAGGATGTCTAGGCAGACATCAGGGCGACTGGTGGTGGAACGACGTAGTGCGAGAAAAAGTAGAGGTGAAGAAAGCTGCTTTTGCGAAGTTGGCAGGGAGCACAAGCGAGGTGGAAAGGCGGGTGAACAGAGAGAGCTATAAGGTGGCAAGGAAGGAAGCGAAATTGGCGGTCACGGAGGCTAAAAACGCGGCTTTTGGCCGCATGTACGAAGAATTGGGGGAGAAAGGCGGGGACAAGAAGTTATTCCGGTTAGCCAAAGTAAGGGAAAGGAAGGCGCGGGACCTAGACCAGGTTAGGTGCATCAAGGATGAGGATGGTAGAGTCCTGATGGGGGAGTCTCAAGTCAAACGGAGATGGCAGGCGTATTTCCGAGACCTTCTAAACGATGAGGGGGACCAAATCATAGAACTAGGGGAGCTGGGGCATTCAGAGCGTCATAGAGACTTAGGGTACCGCAGGCGCTTTAGGGTGGAAGAGGTAGTTGGGGCTTTGCGTAGGATGAGTAGAGGTCGAGCGACCGGGCCAGACGAAATCCCGGTGGAGTTCTGGAAATGCATGGGTAAGCCAGGAGTGGAGTGGCTCACCAGGTTGTTCAATGCGATCTTCAGGTCCAAAAGGATGCCGGAGGAGTGGAGGCGGAGTACAGTGGTGCCCTTGTATAAGAACAAAGGGGATATCCAGTGTTGCAACAACTATAGGGGCATCAAATTAATAAGCCACACCATGAAGGTCTGGGAGCGGGTGATCGAGGCCAGGGTGAAGGAATCGACATCTATTTCCGAGAACCAGTTCGGATTCATGCCGGGTTGGTCCATTACAGAAGCTATCCACCTTGTCAGGAGATTGGTGGAACAGTTCAGGGATATGAAGAAGGACCTCCTGCACATGGTGTTTATCGACTTGGAGAAGGCGTACGACAAGGTCCCTAGGGAGGTACTATGGAGGTGCCTGGAGGCCAAGAGCGTGCCGAAAGCCTACATCAGAGCAATCAAGGACATGTACGATGGAGCTAAGTCTAGGGTCAGGACAGTGGGTGGCGACTCAGACCATTTTCCGGTGGTTATGGGGCTCCATCAAGGATCTGCGCTTAGCCCCCTCTTGTTTGCCTTGGTAATGGATGCTTTGACGCGGCATATTCAAGGGGATGTACCTTGGTGTATGCTATTTGCTGATGACATAGTCCTGGTAGACGAGACGAGGGTCGGTGTTAACGAAAGGCTAGAGGTATGGAGACATACTCTCGAGTCTAAGGGGTTCAAACTAAGCAGGTCGAAGACATAATATCTGGAGTGCAAGTTTAGCACTGAGCCGAGCGAAGTGGGAGGGAGCGTGATGATTGGATCTCAGACCATAGCCAAGAAGGATAGTTTTAGATACCTTGGATCGGTGATCCAGGGGGCGGGGAGATAGACGGGGATGTCACTCACCGTATAGCGGCGGGACGGTCGAAGTGGAGGCTTGCTTCAGGAGTCTTGTGTGATAAGAAAGTGCCACAGAAACTCAAGGGGATGTTTTATAGAGCTGTGGTTAGACCTTCCATGCTGTATGAGATGGAGTGTTGGCCGGTGAAGAAATCACATGTTTAGAGGATGATGGTTGCGGAGACGAGGATGCTTAGGTGGATGTGCGGGCTCACCAGGTTAGATAAGATTAGGAACGAAGTTATTCGGGATAAGGTGGGGGTGGCCCCTGTGGATGAGAAGATGCGAGAGGCGAGACTTCGGTGGTTCGGGCATGTGCGGAGGAGAAGCCCCGATGCCCCGGTGAGGAGTTGTGAGCGGCTAGCGGTGGTCGGTGTGAGGCGAGGCAGAGGGAGGCCCAAGAGACACTGGGGAGAGGTAATTAGACAGGACATGGCCAGGATGCGGATTTCCGAGGACATGACCCTTGATAGGAAAGTCTGGAGGTCTAGTATCAGGGTTGTAGGATAGAGACTTCTAGATTTTTCGTACTCCTTTCCCGGGGTGGGTGAGGTGTGGTAGGGACGCCCATAGATGATTAGTTTGTGTTCTCTTGTGGTAGTCATTTCTGGTAGTTGCTGTTTCAATATCATTGCACGCATACCTGCTTATTTATGGTATTTATGTATCTTATGTTTAGATAATTTTTTTGCGATGTATGTTCGTATAACTAATGCAGTTTTTGTTTTTGTTTTTGTTTGCCTTTCTTTTCCCTGCGCCGAGGGTCGATTGGAAACAGTCTCTCTGCCCTCTCGGGTAGAGGTAAGGCCTGTCTACATATTACCCTCCCCAGACCCCACCTTGTGGGAATATACTGGGTTGTTGTTGTTGATGTTGTTGTTGCAGGTGAAAGTGATCAACCTTAGTCAACTAGAATTTAATTAGTTCACAGTGCACCCCCTCTTGTGTTTTCACTCAAGGTGAAAGTGATCAAACTTAGTCAACTAGAATTTGATTAGTTCACAGTGCACCCCCTCTTGTGTTTTCACTCAAGGTGAAAGTGATCAAACTTAGTCAACTAGAATATAATTATTTCACAGTGCACCCCCTCTTGTGTTTTCACTCAAGGTTCTATTATCCCACTTCATTGACCACTAGGCCACAGAATTCATGTGATCGACCCTATACTTGCCCATTCTTGAAAAAAGAATTCATATATGATAGACACCAACTATCTTGAGACTTAGGCCTAATTAATTGACTGATTGATAGATCAACCTTTCCTAACACAGTTCACCATCCTCTAATAATGTGGTTAAACGCCCATATTACAGATCTGAACACAGTCACACTCAACCCATATCACATCTTTGGTTTGTTTTGCTTAACCAATTCTAAAACAGATCCAAATCCTAGATATGGCACATTTTACTTAGTGTTAGTATTCTCTCTATTTTTTACCAAAATAAATCCCTAAAAGATATCATTTGTACCTGCCTACAATCTGTTCTATATAACAAAACTATTCTTCGCTGTAATACCTAAAAGATCCACAAGTAATGAAGCAAACTCAAACAGATCCAAGTTTTCTTATAAAACAAATTATGCTTCTGCATATTAACTGCCACAAAAGCCCAAATCTGCCTACAGCGAAGCCAATGTAAGTTTTTTTTTTTTTTTTTTATAATTTTGTTTTTTGGATTAAAAAACAAACTTTTATCAACAAGTAATCATATATGCCTCAGGCTAAACGGATTACATAGCAAGAGAAATATGAGAAAGGATGAATAACTTACCTTTAATTTAAGGGAAAATTTGAATAGGATTTGCTCAGAAGTGATGGAGATATAAATGTATGTACTTTGGCTTCTTGCTAATTTGGTTTTTTTTAGACACTCTTCCCGGTAGGAAAAAGAACTTTTTATATTATTCCTAATTTACCCTTTAAGTTAATGGAGTTAGCTTGTCCTCTTAAAGGGTGTTAAGGTAAATGTAGGAGTATAATTTTGGTTAATTGGTTCTACCTCTTTCTTTTTGTTTTTTTTTTTGTCGACATCGGCCACCGGAGCTACATCTTTCGTCACCGCTTTCAGGTAATGCGTTTATGAATTTCATCGATGTCTGTCTATATTACAGTTACATATAGAACGTAGACGATAAAACCAAGGGCGGAGCCAACGAAGACATTACGGATTCATCTGAACTCAGTAACTTCGACTTAGGCCCTGTATAGGTGTTAAAAATCCAGTTGAATAAGTGAAAAAATAGAGTTTGAATCCAGTAAATTAGATGTGATGCGGTAGAATTTTGCATTTGAACCCATAAAGTTCAAATCCCTGGATCTGCCTCTGGATAAAACGAAGATAGGTTGACTGAGATGGTTTTGCCATACATATGTAGACCTCCAAATCACTATTCTGATGAATGTGCTACAAGTTGACAATGT
Organism: Nicotiana noctiflora; assembly: GCA_032618575.1. Taxonomy (NCBI): domain Eukaryota; kingdom Viridiplantae; phylum Streptophyta; class Magnoliopsida; order Solanales; family Solanaceae; genus Nicotiana; species Nicotiana noctiflora. Next base: position 172,567 of record JASVEL010013752.1, on the reverse strand, counting down.
AACATATAACCTCGCGGATTTAATGTGAACTTAACTAAGAATAAGACTAAGACATAATAATAAAAAAAATAAAGGGTTATATAAAATGGCGGAGCTAAGGTAAGGAAGGGGTTCAATTGAATCCCCTTCTTCAGCAAATTACACTGTGTAATTAGGGTAAAAACAAATTGTTTTTACCTAGAATTCCTAGAAACAATTGAATCCCGTTAATTCAGGGGCGGACCTACATGGGGAGGTGAGGGTCACCGGCACCCGTTAGCTTAGGCAAAAATATACTATATACTTTATATATATATATATATATGTATGTATGTATATACAGCAAGGTACTCTTAAATAATTTATGTATGCACCCTAAACATAAAAGCTAGGCAGAGGAGTTGGTTTAAGAAAGCTCTCAAAGTTCCTCCAATTCTTTGATGTCCCAAGTTTGAATATCCTCTCCTACAACGTACAACTTTTATAATTCAACTGTACTTTTACCTTTTCTTGAATTCAATGATTGGTTAATTACTTAGTAGTCAACTAGTTATATTTTTATAACCTTTTCTGAATTTATTTATGATTTGATACTTCTACATAATAATAAACTTAAAACTTAATTAACTTTTTTTTTTCCGAATTCACGACCCATTTAAATGTCTGAATATTCATTAGCCCCCCTCCCTCCACAAATAGAGTATCAAACTTTTCTGCCTCCCTTCAATTTAGTTAATTCTTTTTTAGTTCTCTGCATCTCTTTTAAATTATCGAAAATTCGATAATCCTATTTGGTGACGACAACGATGACTGTATTTGAGTCTCTTCTTCTTTGATTTTATTTGAGTCAGTTTTTTCATATTGAAAATATTACGCTAGAAATATATTACAAATATTTGTGTTTTCAATTTATATAAATTATACCCAAATTAGCAGTTGACTCTTGCATCACTTTAAGGAGAAAGCATTAAATTATATTTCAGGTATGTAAAATACTATATTAATTAAGGAGAAAAGGTTTGTATTGATTCAATATTAATTTAGTCATATTGCTTACATATGAATGGTCAATTGGAGCTGCCGATTATCGAAAATAATCTACCTAAAAAGTTAAAATAAAAGAAATATCCTTTTTTGATTGAGAAGGAAGGATCGTTCTGTGATTGAATTGAAAAGAAATATCCTTAGGTGATTGAAGAAAATATTATTTTGCTTGGAATTGTTATTTTTAGGACATTCTTGTTCTTATGAATTTAGATAATGTATTCTTGGCGAAGTTTAATTCTTTTCAGTCAAGTTATAGTTTTAAGAAACAATACCTCTCATTTTATAGATGGGTTTGATGTGAAATCACATAATTCCGAACCTAATATGAGTTAACAATGTACTTTATGTTGTGTTAGTACCAAATTAATGATATTCGATATCGAAGTTTGTATTTTGATAATAGTTATCATTATTATTAAGTTTTTATAGACTTGAACATCGAACTTTATCGCTATCGGGTGCTTGGTACACTAAAGATAGTGCACCCACTATGCTCAAATCCTGGGTCCGCCTCTGCTCGTTATGGATTCCTAGATCGGTGGTGGTCAGGCTTGTTGCTATGCTTTTTCAGTAGACCTGAGGCGGTGGCCTCAAATACTGGTCATCACATATATTGTTTTGGTTTGTCATAGAGTTGCTTCTGTATTGTTTGATCCAGGGTCTATCTATTCATATGTGTCATTATATTTTGCCCCTTATTTGGATATACCTCGTTGTTCTCTTGATATTCATGTTCATGTATGTACACCTGGTGATGATTTTATTGCGGTTGGATCGTTTATATCGGTCTTGTATGGTTACTATTGGGGTTTACTGCTGCATATAAGTGATACCAACTAGTGGTGATTAACTCTTTAGTTTATTTTTGTTATTTTTGTCGGGAGTCCTTATGATCTAGTAAGGACTTGTATATCAATGTAGGAATAAGGACGAGAGTTAAAAAACCTCGCTTGTCTTTAAAGTCGTTTCAGTTAGTACTAGAATGAAATAATCATATAACTGAACCTAATAGTTTGGGATTGAGGAGTAGTTGATTGTTTGATTAGTATATGAGAAATAAAAACAAACTGTACAAAACATAGCAAAAATGAAATTCATTCAGTATGTTTTAATTATAACTTCCTTTTCTGTTATAAGGATGTTTAAATTTTAACTTCTGCCGCTGAAAGAAGCAATTGCTCAGAAACCTTTTACTACTTCGTTTTGTTAGGTTTCATTTTTAATGTCCAAAGAGAAAAGAGAAAATTTGTTCTTAAGAAAGATGAAGTAAAGCAAAGACAAGAAAAATAATGTTCTTGTAATTGTTTGTTTGAATACAAAAGAAAAGTTAAAAAGGAAGTAAAATGTTTATGTTATAACTTAAATATCCTTGTAGATTTTCCAGGAAAACTTTTCCTGCAGGGAATTTGAAAGGACGGATTGCGCCATATTCCAATTATCCGAAGGCTAGGAAAATGTTGAAAAACTGACTCTTCAATTCGGCTTTCTGGGAATAAATTGCACAGGTTATGATTATGAAACTCTTCTACAGTTATGCCTGTATGGTATAAGATGTGATTTTCTTTTGCGCAGAAATAGCAGAACTTTCCTTTAGCTTTCTATTTGTTCTTGCTTTCTCAAGTCTTTTCCTTGATTGGTATGAACAACTGGATAATATATCAGAAATGATTTCTATACAGAACAGGGCACATTTGTTCACCAGAAAGTTGAGTCAGCAATAGAGTATTTTCTTTGTCTTTCGTTTGCACCTGTGATGCACTGCTATTGGGTCCTGGAATTTAGAGGGTACTGAACTATTTGAGAGTATCATCCTTCGCCCCGTAATACAACCAGTAATTCAAGGCAGATTGAATTGCATATAGTATAGTACAAAATGGTTTTGTACATAGCTTCATCCAAGGTGATGATAAAATACCAAATGATTACCTTAACTCCTGTCCGCAAAGCAGAAGTTGAATATATGCTTAAATAATCTGATGGCTTAGATGTAAACTTAATTTGTATAAGCATCTGTCTATTGTGTAATTGTACTTGATTTTCTATGGATTTTCCCGTTCCAAATGTTCAATTAGTGAAGAATCAGCAAGCTGAGTATGATATATACAATAAATCTGATATGGCTCCGAGTTAACTGGTCTTTGGCTTTGGCTCTGGCTCTGTGCAGCGGAGGAGAAACTTACTCATCAGAGACTTCTCCATCAGGGACTGAGATTGCAAAATTTTGCCATTGGAAGCCTATAAGCAATTAGGCTTATATTGCCTTCTATTGTTTCTAATACCTCAGCAGTCATTTGCTCCTCTCTTCTGGTCTTGGACAAACACAACCAGGGAAAGGATTTGCATAGAAATTTTCCTCCAATTTTGGTGAATCACCAACAACTCTAGCATTTGGTGCTCCTGTCCTGTTTACATGTAAGCCCTTAACTTGAGTCGCAAATTCTTCCCAAGTCAGCTTCTTGTTGTCCAGTTCATCAATAAGTCTAACAATATTTTTCCTGAAAGAAGTCTAACATGTAACAAAACTATTTACCAATAACACAAGCAAGCAAGAAAATAAATTGTACAAATTGACCATTGATTTTACGTACTTGTCAGGATTGATGGTTTTCCGAAAGCCTTCAAATAGACGATGACCACGAACAGCTTTGGCCATATTCCCGTCATAGGTGTAGAGGAAAACATCACTGTGAAGAGCTATAATATAGTCTAGTGCAGCAAGCTGATTATGCCTTTGCATAAAGGGTTCCAACTCTTGCTCTGTTGCCAAATTGGAATGGGAATATATATTTGGATACCTTTCTTGAAGAGCCTTCAATCCGTTTTGGCCAAAAATCTCTCCTGCAACTATGCAGATTTTAGTGTTGTATGGATATCCTATTGCCTCGAGAAACAAGGCAGCCTCTCGAGGTGTCATGGGGCACCCCCCTTGAAGCCGCTTTTCTGTTCCATTTATCCTTTTCTCTTTCCAGTGCTTGGTTTTGTGCCTTAATTTTCGAAGCTCCTCAGATTCCTTTCTGGTAAGATTGTGATTGCAGCCTGTGAAAGCCAGCATATCTTTCTCATATCTGTCATGAATGTAACTCTCTAGTTACTAACGAAGATCCATAGTACTTATATATGTAACCTTACAACTTGTGCTCTTAAAGGTGTCCTGGCATTTCTACGGCTATAAGAGCTCAGCTAAAGAGTTTCCAAAGCATAGAATTGAGTCACTCTTCTTGGAACAGACTAACTAGACAGAAAAGAGTATCATATAAAATGGAAAAAATGTGAATTTTCAAGATTGTTGTTTTTGTACCTCAAATGGAGAGCTATATACGGTTCACCATTTTCCCTGAGTCTGTTTACTAACTTTTTTCCTAGTTGTTCAATTTCCTCAGTAAAACGAAGTGCTTCATACATGGCATGGCAGCGGAGTTTTTGGATAAAATCTGGGATGCGATTGTTAGCGAGTCGTGAATCGGTATGAGTGAATTCTATTACTTTGTGTCTCTTTAATAGCTTCAGAATCTCTCTGCTGTAGTAACTGGCCTGCACAAATTAAAACCAACAATTTTTTTAGATATATATATCAGCCAAGCAGAAACACACCATTCATCCATTAAGTTATCTGAAGCGTGCCTTTGACCAAGAAACAGGTGCCTTCATAAGAGGTTTCACATTTGCAAGACTTGGAGGAAGAGAGTCCAGTACTTCAATGTCATCTTCCAAAGCTCTTATGAAATGCTTCCTGTTAAATATATCTTTGAATTCACTGTTAAAAAAAAAAAAAAAGGATCAGTGGTGAGATGCATGCAATTCTCATCATTTGAGATGCAGTAGAATATTGGAAGTACATTAATTTTTCACCTAGGATCTGTCCAAAAGGATTTGTGATCTAACAAGGGTACAACCAAGCTGGCATTCATTAGTTTTGCTACCGCTACCATATCGCTTATCTGCAACAAAGTTTAGCTAATTTTTAGTTTTCACCGATAGACTAAAGGATTTAAGTTATAAACATTGACAAATGATAGATTTTTTTAACCTTGATAGTAGATTTAGCTTGCATCCAAGTCTACGCTTGATTCGTGTATGCATGAAAAAATTCAGTATGTATGCTGATTAGCTTGTAAAGTTCTAAACATTTTATCCTCTGAATAATTAATGATAAAACTCATAGCCTATAATTTACCACTTTTGAGCTTTTTTCACTTCAAAAGTACTACTCATACATTTGATTTTGCAAAATGCTTACGCATATTTGATTTTGATTGATTTTCACTCTCGGCTCACGGATATTAGAACTTACGGATAAAAAACACCCAGGTGCGGAATATAAATCTGAAATATGAATTTGATTTATATTCACTGTACAAAGAATTTTTAAGAGCTCTAATACGACTGGTTGTAGGCAGCTGCAGGTTATCATTCCTCTTTTCTTGGTCATAATTATGCTCAATGTAGATGGTTAACAATAGTTAATTTAAAACATACATATTGTGTAAAGTATATTACCTATAAGTGGAGAAATATTAAACTTATATAGAAGCACCAATAACTCAAAAACCAAAACCCTATTAAACTAAAAGCTGGCAATAATAAAGTCTTACCCCGGTTCTCATTTGGTTTAATCCGCCATTTGCATGAACTAGAATATAACCATTGCTGATAGTTTTGTCTCCTGAGGGAGTTTCACAACTTACAGAAATCGCATAAATGGAAAATTGTAAAATCCAATAAGCAAAGCCAAAATATTTAAGTACTTTTAAGTATACATACTTATCTCTTTACTTGGTCGATCAATGCATTTATAATACTTATCAGTTCCCGGGTTCATCCAGATTTCACTATTCTGAGGAGAGACATGGAGCATAATCCATAATGAGTACAATATCATTCACAACATACATATAGATACAATATTAATGTAAAAGATTTCCTCTTTTTTCTTTTATGCATGCATTTGATTACGGTGGGGAAAATTGAATATTTTGACAACAAAGAAAATGGAAATTAACCTTTGCATGCATGAGGTCTGGTGCTTCAAGAGAAGTACGTGGAAGTTGCAAGAAATCATGGGAACTCATCGTGGCATTGACTCTAAGAAAGAAGTGTATCAGCATAATCTTCACAAACATGGTTGAAATCATTAATAACATTAATGCTCCAAAAATCCAACGGCCCAGATATCTTCCTGGTCTCATATATCTTATTAGGGAAACCGTTCTAATTCTATGCTGATGATGGCCAAGCTGGTGGTGGTTTTGTGCGGTAAAATCAACTTTCCCATTGCCATTTTCCTCTGCGTATTCCACAAAATCCACTGGTCTCCGACGAGTCTTGATGGTGGCAGCCAACGGGCTGGTACGACAATTTTCACCACCAGGCATTATTAATATATATTTTTATATAGGGAGGGGAGGAAAAGAGAGTTAATTATATATCAGAGTGAAAATGTCATAAGAGAGACATGGAAATGGAGAGGGAAATAAGCTTCTGCATGTTGTTAAGGCCAACATTTCCATGTTGTTTACTCTGCCATTTCCCCACTTTTGGTTGGTTTTTTCATTTCTTCTGTTTTGTGAGTAATGGCTCCGCTTTATGAGGCAAAGCAACCAATGTTAAAATCTAATAAACGGTAATTAAGAATTCATGTTGAGTAGTGGAGTAAGTAGTTTCTTCTTGCATTATTTTATTTTTTGTTTTGCGAGAAAGTAGAAAGGGCACGTAATTATTTCTCATAAGGAGAAGATGGAGACTTTGGGGAAAAAAATCATGTAAAATAGGAAGAGTCAAAAAAATGAATACCACCGAGAGCCAAGACATGATAATTAAGAAAATTTAATTCGGATTAGTTTGCCCAAAACTGAGTATGAATATTGGGTGATTATTAAGAAAATCGAACAAAGCCCTCCAATAATTAGTGGTCGTCCGTTATTTGAATATATACATTAAGATGTTATCTTTGGATTTGAACATTCAATGATTATAATTGTTTGTTTTTCAGTATTTGAATTTGTATAATAACAACAACAAATGCAGTGTAATACCACAAATCGGGTCCGGAAATGGTTACACGTTGTAGCACCCCCAAAAAAATTTGAAGTACTTAAACTCTATTAAGAAAGTTGATGTGTGCTAATTATATTATTTCGTGTGTTGATGGATATTAATTTGGATATCCTAATAAGTGTACGAGGCAAATTATAAGTGATGTGGGGTCTAAGGAGAGCCCTAAGTCTAAGGCATCATTTGTTTGCACTTAATGGATGTCTAAATCTTAATAATTCAAATCTAAGATATTAAGTGCGTTTGTTTTTAAAGTTTGAATCTTATTTTTTTGGATCTTAATCATTATGTATATCTATTCTTTTTTACTTCACAATCAGTTAATGACTCTGAATAGGTCTGTATGATTAAGATCTATAACAGAGACTTAATTTCATTAAGATGCTATCACATATTTATTATTAATTGCCGCCATGCTCTACCATTATCAACTACCACCATGCCACTACCACCATCTTACTCAACCACCACCACCACCACCACAACCATAGTCAACCACCACTACCACCACCACCACCACCACCATCAATCATAAGCGCCACCATTATTAACCATCACTATCCACCATCCTCACCACTCCGATCACCATCATTCTCGCCCACGGTCAATACTTATCCACCTCAACTAACCAACCACCCCATCACCATTAATAACCACAGCTAACACTGCCCATCATTATAACCTATCATCACCTTCCTCAATCACAAACCACCAGTCACCATTATTAACTATCACCACACGCCACCACCATTCTCAATCATAATAATCGTCACCACTACCAATCACTACTAGCATGACCCACTATTTTCAACCAAAACTACCACCAACCACCGCCTCTAATCGACATTCACCCGTTAGCCATCACCACCAACAACTATCATATTTTAAAAAGCTATATATTTTATTGATAGAATAATAAATTAGTTAATATTTCATTTGAATTTTATGTTTATTATTTTTTTAAATAAAGATAAGTTTAATGCATTCAGATGTTAAAATCAAACAGTCTTAATTTTTAGTATTCAGATCTTAATACACATCTTAATATATTAATATGTGTATTAAGATTCAGATGTCTTACTCTTAATACACATCTTAATATTCAGATGTGTATTCAGATTCAGCGTCTTAATCTTTAAAAAAACACAAATGTGGCCTAAGCCAAGTTGGAAATTACATGATAGACTAAAGTTCCAAATGAGTACGCACAAGACCAAACTTTGAACTAGCATATCTACATGTATATAAGGAGTTATGCGATAGACTACCTATCAAATGAAAGATCTTCGAGTCTAACTCTAACGCTTCAAACTGTTTGTCATTTGGACATTCCTACAAGAAGTTATGATCAAATTATCAGAGGCTAGCAGAGGAGTCTATGGATGCGAATCATCCAAGGCCGCGTCCGAAAGAATGGCTGGCAGTAAAGTGCTGCCATAGCATCCAAGGCCACGTTCGAATCCCAAAAATTTGGGTTTATAAATACCAAGTCGGGAAAGTGGGTATTTTGAGTATTTGGGTTAGGTTTCTTGAGGTGAAGGGGCAATTTTAAGCTCAAATCAAGTCCAATCAACCAAGATAAGTTATTAATGTCGTTTTCAGACAAGAGGGGTTGCTTTGATGGTAAGCAACCCCCACTTCCAACCGATTAGTTTTTCCACTGAGGTGAAGGGGCGATTTTAAGCTCAAATCAAGTCCAATCAACCAAGATAAGTTATTAATGTCGTTTTGGGTTGATTCTTACCCAATATACATGAGTTATAACATCATTCTTGCATCCAAATGCTTTCATCATCAAATCCTCAACAACACTAAAATCACTAAAGTTGTGATTTTTCAAGCTACTAGAGGTAATTTTATTTCAAACTTATTTATTATGAGTAGTTAAAAGTATTTGAATCATTTGTTACAAGTTTTAATTGTTGAAAGATTGGATTATAGAACTCTACTTCACGGCATGAATAATACTTTTGAGAAAATAAGAGAGAAGATGAATGGTAATATTGGTGATGAAATTTATGAATACAATGAACCTATGGAATTATTTGTTAGCAAAAGATGAAAGTGATCAACTAAGTAATCACCTGAATTGTATATTTTTCAAGTGTTGATTATGGAAGACGATGAATAGTAACTTGGTGGCAATGGATAATTGATGTTGTATCATTAACGACTTCGAATGGGTATTAAAATATAAGAACGAAGTTGAATGATCTAACTTATAAATCTATTTGGCGATTTGAGTTGTTGGAGGCTTGTATCCAATTTATGAGCCATTTATGTATATTGATGAATATCTTAGGTCATATATAATTAGGATATCTAATTGTAGATATCGACATGTTTGTGATGTTGAGCATTTTAATCAACATTGGAATGATGGAGGAGGATTGAACACTTGTGAATATTAATAAAGCAAAAGCAAGGTAAGTTGATTAAAACTTACTCTTCTTGAGGGACTTTCTCTAAAAGCATGTTTCGAGTTAATACTTAAGTTGTTGCAAAAGTGCTTTCGTTCTTGTGGGAACAAACAAGTACGGATATCTCCATGTGCTAGAATATTATGTTGCATATGTAGTGTCATGTTGTTTTATAAAATTTTATTTTAAATCTTGTTGGCAAAATGTCACTCAAGGTAAATATTATAAGTTTTTATCAAACCTTACGTATCAAGAGTATATATATTTGAGTGCTAACGATAAGTTTTCATGAGAAATATTTCTTTGAAAATTCACGAACATAATAACACTTGTGGTATCTTTAAATATTGATATTAAATTGCTAAAAGCTTTCGTACGTAAAAGGTTGTTTATTTAATTTTTGTTCAAATGATTTAGATTTTCTATAAATGTTATGAGTTGATAAAAATAATGTCATGATCCAATTCTATTATAGGTCGTGATGGCGCCCAGCGCCCTTACTAGGCAAGCCAACAATGAACACTCTAGTGATTTCATAGTTAATTAAACAACTCGTCTAGGGTTTAGGTTTCTGTATCACAGGCATTTCCGCAACCCCAATCACAGGCATAAATAAATTTCCTTAATTTAAAATTTTTAATAACAGGTTTAAAATAATTAAAACGAGAGCAGTTGAGTGCAATTATACCATAGAGATAAAACCGAAACCGCAAGTCTATTAGTGTGTGTGCCAAGATCTAGTGTCGCGGTTGTATAGGCTACTAGTAGAATATAAAAAAGATTACTACTGTACTGACTGAAATGAAATAGATATAAAAATATAAGCAAAATAAAGGCTTCAACTGCTGCAGAACGGCTCAGAAGGCAGCTCACCGTGAAGTCTCGAAGTGATAATCATGTGTACGCGCCAGACTAATATCCAGATGCACCTGCATTCGATCCTACATATTTAAGTGCAGAAATGTAGCGTGAGTACATAAATAACATGTACCCAGTAAGTATCTAGTCTAACCTCGAAGAAGTAGTGACGAGGGGTCAACCTCGACAATAATAATGGCCAACAATATAATAATATGAAATTCTAATTAAATATGATAGATATAAATGACAATAGAACTCAGAGTAAGAAAAAAATAAATAATCATTTCACCGTTAATAAAATCGAATCATTTATCTCATTTAAAATATGTAATTTCTCAAGCCAATGAATTTATATCAAATATAAAGGGACTTGCAATATAATTGTCATGCATGAATTATAATGAAGTCGTACGACCCGATCCCAATATACATATAAGTAAACAGAATGCACTGTCAAGGGTCGAACGACACAAATCATGGATGCATCTTTTAGAGATCTTAAAATACTCAACCTTATCACTACTTCGTCGGAATAGGCCAGACACTTACCAGCACATGAGGTTGGTTGTGCTGATACTACACTCTGCGCTCTTTTTGCGCGGATACAGGTTACGGACAACAGCAGCCGCGGCAGTAGCACGATTGTGTGTATTTCGACTACTGAGAAATCGAGGTAGCCTTGCGGGCGTCCGCAGGACCCGTTGTCTCCTCTATCTTTATTTTTCATTCTGTTATCTCACGTATTCGAGATAAACAGTTTATATTTCTTTCAGACGGTTATGTGAATTATTCTTAGAAGTTCGTGAGTATTGTGACACTAGTCTTGGTTAGTGTATCATGTTTGAATTTTCTGTATCGTATCTAGTAAAAACAGAGACGAAAGTCGGCCATAGTGATCCGAGATTTGCTAAGTCTTCCGCTAAATTTATTTATTCCGCTATAATTACATAATTTTATTTAAAGTCTTAAAAAAAGAGAATTGTAACTAATGGAAATGTAAGTAAGAACTGGCTTGCCTAGCTTCCACTAGTAGGGGCCATCATGACTCCCAATAATGGAAAATTTGGGTCGTGACAGAATCAATTACTCAAAGGGATACAATGTGTTGTTTGAGCAGTAGTTTCTAACTATTTAAATAGTATGGGACTACAAAAATTTCTTAAGGAATGAGGGACAAGTGGAATACCTTGAATTCTTTGGAACCACAGGGAAAGAGAAAATAGCAGGAACAATGCCAGAAAAGATGTATATGCAATGTCTAGGACCATGAATTTGAGATTACTGTAAACCTAGCCAACATGGATCTATGAGGCCTGAAATCTAATCTTCGGAAAGAAGAAGAAGTAGAAGAAGAAGAAAACGAAGGAGCAAAAGGAGGAGAAAGGGGACTCATGTTATTTAAAAAATGGGTACAAGTTAAAAGTTTTAAGAAAAATAGATATAAATTAAATGGTAGCTACCAAATAGGGCGCTAGTACAATTTTTACTATTTTTACTCTTCTCCGGCCCAAATCTAATTTAAAGCCCAACTACACATGATTGGGCATCCAGCCCTTCCATAGTCACAATATCCAATCATATAAATGAATCTCTTTTGCATAAACAACTCGTCTAGGGTTTAGGTTTCTGTATCTCAGGCATTTCCGCAACCCCAATCCCCTTGATTCGAAAATGGTGAAGGGACGCCAAGGAGAACGTATCAGGCTATACGTCAGGGGAACTGTTCTTGGATACAAAAGGTAAACTTCTCTCTAATTTTTAGATATAGTGATTTATCAAAATTTTACTGTTAAATTTTGTTGATGTTGTTGTTGGTGTAGGTCGAAATCGAACCAGTATCCAAGCACTTCACTGATTCAGATTGAGGGAGTTAACACTAAGGAAGAGGTGGACTGGTACCTCGGGAAGCGAATGGCCTACGTTTACAAGGCAAAGACAAAGAAGAATAACTCACACTATCGCTGCATTTGGGGTAAAGTTTGTAGGCCCCATGGAAACAGTGGCGTTGTTAGAGCTAAGTTCAAGTCCAATTTGCCTCCTAAGTCCATGGTACATTTTGATTGTATATGTTATTCGTTAATGTTATTGAGCTGTTTATGGTATTAGGAGAGGAAAACAATTGTTTAATTTTGGTTGCCTAATTCTTGCAGGGATCTAAGGTTAGGGTTTTCATGTACCCAAGCAACATTTAAGGTAACTTCTTTAGCTGTTTGCGTCATATGTATTTATCCTTACGTTTGAAAATTTGTTAAACCATGGATCCATTGTGTTTTGTGCTTCTATGTTCTATATTTTGACACAAGTTGGGCTTGATATAGTGCATTATTGTTTTACAAACAAAGAATAGTTTAGGAAATTCCCAGCGTCAATGGTTAGCTTTGTATCTGCAAATTCCTAGATATGTTTTGGATACAACCTTCTTGTCTTTTGGTTTTTTATTACAAATGTCTCAATGTCCAAGATACAATGGGATTTGAAGAATCTCTTATAGAACATTTAGTGAACTATGCTTCAATCCTAAACTTGTAGTCTTACTACTAATATGTGAAAAATGCATGTATTTTAGGTTTATCTGGTAGCATAAGTTCATTCCTTGTGAAGCTATTAGTTGTTATTTAACAAATTGTTTACTTGATTGCATACCTTAGCTGTGACTGATTAAGCTCCTAGATACAGGGAATGATACATATCATTGCTGTTCTGAAGTAGTTATAGGATTCATTATGGGCATATTTTCCGTCCAAAATAGTTCTAGATTGTTTTGTGGGAAAAGAGGCTTTAAGTGGAAGACCATTTTCAATACCATTCTTGACCGTGTGCACAAATTAGTTTGAACTGTTAATCTTCATTTCCAGTAGGAGGTAATTTCTTGTCGTTGAAACATGTTGTCCACAGTTTTATCTGCTGCATAACGGTGTTGTCTCGAGCTAGCTTTTGCCTACCTCGACCATTCCATTGGGTGTCTGTTACCCCCCCCCCCCAAACCCACCCAACCACTAGCATGGGCACTGTGCACTGTGTAACTCCTTACCCCAAGGTTTAGACATATGCAAAGAACTCACCTAGTAATTGTCCCTCCCCTATCATTTGAACTTGAGACATGGCTCTCCTCCCAGTTCATTGATGATTTTTCTATTTTGTCGTATGGTTGTGAGTAATGTCCCTTTATTTGAAGGGAAAGTAGTTTAGCTGTTATTTTGGTGACTGAAGTCTTGATCTTGTGATTATTTGCATTTGCTTTTTCTTACATCCTACATCTTGATACTATTTGAAGTTGCTAAACCTGATCTCTTGCTTCTGCAGTGGAGCGCTTAGAAGTCATGGATGTGGATTGAAGTCATTGGTTGCTTTGGGGGGACCCTCAGTGTCTCATATCAAGGTGTTCAATGATGTAGCATCTTCATCATTAAAGTAGTTAGTTAAGCTGTAATGTGCTTTGTGGAGTTCCTTATATTTGTTTTTTTAAATCATATCCGCGTAATACCAGGGACTGAACACACACATCTGATTAGATGTGGCTGATTTTGCTCATGGAACCTTTTTTGTACGACTATTCAGCTGTCTTTGCTTTAAATATTTTTACCTTCTACCAAGTTTTAATTGATTTACTCTTTCCAAATGAATGGATGCACTTGCTAAAAATTTGTTCATTAAGCTGAAATCATCTTTAAATTGCCAGTGTTATTCATTAAAGAACATGGTTCAGTTTGTCTCTGACTTGCTTGAAATTTGCTGCAAAGCTTTTAGTCCTCGAGGGGTTTAAGGGATATCTAACATATAAATGAAATGCGGATTGAGTGAGGGTGTCTCCTAATTTGTCCAATTGATGATTCTATGATTATCGGACTCCTTGAGAGTTCACATAAGTTGCTTTTATGCCCCGAGGCTTATATGATGTTGAATTGGCATCCCACAAGCAGGTTTCTGGAAATTAAAGATGTATGAGTGGTTCTACAGAATTATTCCATTAGTCTACATAGGCAATGAACCCGGAAGCCATTTCTTTTCTATTGGTAACTAATGCATTTCGATCACTTTGGAATTTGTGTACGTGCAAAATGGGGCAATGTCTACCCTATTTTCCTGATGACGAAAAGGAGGAAGGCACCGATGCACGAAATTGTAATAGAGGTTTGAGGCCTTCGTATCGAGATCCAGGGAAAGTGGATGATGCAATCGTCATTGGGTATGGTAAAATGACGCGTCTCGGGCCAAGAATGGGTTTTAAGACCTCGGGCAATACCGTAAGCGGGTCATATACGACGGATAGAGGGTCGTGATATTCATCCTCAATCGGAGATCACGGCACGGTTCTTGCTCGATGACGAGTATGGATCAATAATTACAAAGAAATGATGACTTTTACCTTTTTAGACTTATACTAGGGATGAAACTCTCCTACTATATAAAAAGGAAGATTTTCTTTTGTAAGACACCGTGTAACATGCGAATCAAAGTAATACAAGTTTACTTTTTGCCTTTTAGCTACTAATAAAGTTCTTGTTCACTTATCCTGTTCTTCATTCATGACTGGGCTCAAACCGAGGATCCAATTGAGGGCGATGTCACTGTTCAATGTAATTTCAGGTTTGGCCATAACATCGTAATTAGTTTGATAACTTGTTTCATCTTTAATCTATTTATCTAATATTCTTAATTATTTGTGTTGAATCAAATTACGTATCCTTAAAAGCACATACAAATTTAATTGTTACCCAATTTTGGGGTAAATAGTTTGGCGCCCACCGTGGGGCTAAGGGTAATAATGGTAATTTGATACGAACCTCCATAACATACCATATTTTACGTTTGTTCTTTGAAGTCTTGATTTCAGGTTAGCCCAAAAATGTCAAACTCTCAGTCTGCTCACTTGAACGTTGATGTTGAGTCTGGCCATCACAGCGAAAATAATAATTTGGTGCCTAGTAACGAGGTGCCCTCTACCGATCCTAACGATGTCCCAATGGTCGATCTGGTCGATGCTAACTCGCAGGTGGACGTCAATGTCAATTTACCAACTGATCCCGAAACAGTGTTCGCGGGGGACCTCGACCAACACCTCGAGAAGCGGCCGAAGGCGAAGGTGATGGGGTAAGCCTACAACTAATTTTTTAAATGTTGCAGGCTCAAGAGGCCACAATAGTGCAGCTATAGAATCAAAGCCAAGCCCCCAACAGGGTTGAGCCCGAACAATCCCGGGAAAGCACCCAAAAAAATGAACAAGTCACTGAGAACCGGGTGAAGCCGAGCCAGGGGCCAATCCTGAGATAATGAAAATTCTTGAGGCATTGACGAAACGGGTGGAATCACGTGAGAAGAACATCGAGGCTAATGACAAGAAGGTGGAGGCATACAATTCAAGGGTCGATCAGATCCTAGGAGGACCCCCGATATTGAAGGGGTCGAACTCTAAGAAGTTTATCCAGAAGTCTTTTCCTCTGAGCACGCCACCGAATCCGATCCCAAATAGGTTTCATATGCCCGACATCCCCAAATATAATGGGGCCACGGATCCATACGAGCATACTACCTCCTATATGTGTGCAATCAATGTGAGAAGTCAGAAATATGAGCGTCCAAAAGAGAAGCGAGGTCTTGGCTGCAAAAGAAGAAGGCGAGAAATCAGAATTCAGGTCCGAACATGGGGGAGAAACCAGGTACTTACGAGTATAGTTCCAAGACTCGGGAAAGCCATTGACATTGGCCATAACGTCCTCAGGTTTGACAAAAAAGAAGTTAAACAGGAGTTGACGATTGGCCTTGTCATCCATATTCACCACCAAGCATTTTCCCCCTCGATGGCGAAGGTTCAACATCATTTCCCTATAAAAGCTAGGTGCTAATTGATGTATTAAGTGCCGCAATGTCAATTCGACCCTGGCCAGCTCAACAAACTTAGTGAGCATCTTTATAATTTCATTGACGTATGATGCAAGCTGAGAAGGACAAATGACGTGGTGGTGACAGAACTTCTCCACCAGCGGAAGGAGAGGGAACGAATAACTGACTTAGAAGGGGTAGGCGTAAAGGGTGCAATACCACTGTGTCCCATTCGACCGAAATTAACTCGATATGATTGGGAAGGCCAAATTCGGCCTTGAGCTCCGCTAAATTCCTTTATCGTTGTCATTGATCGAAAATCTCTAGGCGCGACCTCTAGTGATTTGGTGAAATTGGATCTGGAGTTAGGGTTACGTGGGATTATTTCCTCCACCAACGAAAAAGTTTCATTCTCAACGGTGGCAGAAACAATCTCTTCATAGGGGGGGAACACCACTGCCAAGGCAGCAACACGACTCCCCTCACCAGGATCAGAAGATACGTTAGACATGATTCAACGTAGTAAAGGAAACTAACAAATGAGAGGAAATAAAGTACAATATAGGTAACCAAAATAGAGGAAAGAAATTCAAAGAAAAAGAGAGCAAGAGAAATGTATGGTGTTTCAAAAAATTAGAGGGTTTAAACACCAAAATTGTGTTTGAGGATCTCTATTTATAAAGATCATGGCACCAAAATCGAAAATGGTTCATCATGATTGGCAGCAGAACAGAAGCGGCGGGTCTAATCAAAGGTCACATGCAAAACAAAGCAACACATCCAGAATATGCGTCATAATGACACATGACATCATGACATCATGACATCATTCTAACATGTGGACAATGTAACTCCACAAATCACCCGGGTAGTTTGAAGCATTTGAAATATGCAACTCATAGAGGGCCATGTCGCCTACTTGCCACAATAACTATGACCCATGTAGTCCGTTTGATTAGCTTGACCACCAATAACATGATATGCTCATCGAACCCGTTCACGAAGCCGACGTCAATAAGCGGAGGGACTAACTGTATGATCAAAATCTATCTCTAGAATAATTAAGTCAAAATAGCATTAGTGAAACATTCACAGGCCACCACGTACGAAATGATTTAAGAAACAACGGAGGTCGTGGTCGAAGAGCCAACAAGGGCTGAAGTCGAGGAGTCGTGTTGATGGTTGAGGTCGAGGTCGAATAATCTTGACATGGTTATAAGGGCTAGAGTCAAGATAGGACATTAAAGCGAATATTCTAGTGGATATTCTCTGCATTGTACTATTAGTGTTTCTAGGAACATGTTCCCTATTAATAAAAAGAGACACAATGACAGGGGGACACGAGATATTCACTTGTAAAATATTCTTTGACTTTATAGAGAGAATCTGGTCTCATCACAAGCACACAGAAATAACCTTTTAACTGAGATTCTTGCCTACAATTTTCTACTGGATCCAAGAATATCTGAGACTCTCAAAGGCTCATTCACCATTCTTGATTATCAGAAAGAATATTCATTGATTTTATCTTTTCTGGGGTGACTCTTTTGCATTTATGTAAGTTGTTCATCACTATTTAATGCTACATTACTTCTATTTGGGTTCTTAAATATTGATTATTGTGCACTGTCATAGCTTTTGAAATAGATCCACGCGCTATTTATCACACTATCAGGAATTTCATTTTTAGGATATTTTTATTAACCACGATTAACCCTCATTTGTATAAATTTAATTAGTTGAACGATGATCTATATTTTTGGTCAAACAATAGTTTTTCTAAATTTACAAGAAGTTAGATATTTAAAGCACGGTACTACCTAGGACTGTCAATGGTTCGATTCAGCCGATTATTATATAAAATTTGTACCATACCAATTTTTGGTTATTCTATTATGTATAACCATAACTAGAATTTTCAAAGCCGTCTCAATCATGTCGGTTTCTCTTTGGTATCAGTACGTTTCAGTTAATTTTCTGTAATTATTTTAAATGTCATATAAAAGTCACTAGTATAAGTAGAATGTAATAACATAAGTGCTTTTACAAGACTTAGCAAACTCTGTTGACATTTTTACAGTTTAAAAGGTGATGAATTAAGAAATATGAATTACAAGTATCCATTAGCTATTATACAACATTGTAAAAGAAACTAAGCAATTACAAAAGAAATATTAATCACACGAGTGAAAAGATATTAACCAAGTTGGAATTCAAGAATAAAGTTTATAGAAGATTAAACATTCGAAAAGATAAATCTGAATCATACAAAAAATAAATACTCAATACATCATAGTTTGCTACACATAATCACTACAATACCTTGTATCTTGCTAGTGAATATGTTGGAAATAATCTTGTTTCAATAGAAATAGCATAATAGGTTTGGAAAATAGGATTTTTAGTTTAATTACTTGGTGGCTTGTAACTATTTCATAATTTTAAGGCCCAATAAGAATTTAATGCTTTATTATTTTTAAACGTAATATATAAATATATATTTCATATTGTAAATTTATTCCATACGGTTCGATATTTTTCCGATTTATTTTCATAAAATAAAAAATCTACCCTAGTTATCGGTATGATTATAGATTTAGATAAAAGTCTATAATTTTATTAAGAGAAATCTAAAAATTGATTCGATTCATTATGATATTTGTGTTATGAAATAATAAAAGAAGAAGAACAATATTGCAGAGAAAAGTAGGGAGAGAGAATTCTTATTGAATTTTGGGATGATTTACAATGGGGTAAAACCCTCTATTTATAGGAGAAATATGACTTAGTCACAAAGTAAAACTCTCCACAAGATAGACTTTCACTCTAAATAGAATTATATTCATAACACTCCCCCTTGAATGTCTATTCAATGATAATGTACATCGTTAAAACCTTAACTAAAATAAAACCCAGTGGGAAAAAAATTCTAGAGAAGGAAAAAGAGTACACATATCTACAATACGCCTTTTGGTTGCCTCGTTAAAAACCTCGCAAGGAAAACCCAGTGGGACAAAATCTTGTAAGGGAAAAAGAGTGCAACGCGTATTAACTCCCCATGATGAGAGCATCAATTCACATCCTTAAGCTTTCGCATCTCAATCTTGTACACTAGCTTCTGAATCTCTCATGGGATATTATGAAGTGTTATGTCATGTGATCTTCTAGATCACTTGCCTCCTTTATTATGATCATTTTGATCATTTGCTCACCTTCTTTATCAAGAAGTTTATTTGAAACTGATTTGTCTATATGCTTTAAGCTTACCATAGACGTTGTCCTTCTAGGACGTAATATGAGCATTTGCAATGAGAATATAGTTACTTTATTTGGGTCAGCAAATGCGTCGGCATGCTTTGCAATAAATTGCAAATAAATTATCCTTTTATGAACTTCAATTTCATATTATTTTATTCAGGGATCTTGATGTATAAATGATAATTCATTCCATGTAACTTTTTCTCAATTATTTTTCATGTCTCCCTCTCATGTTAGAAAAACTAACTTGTTTCCTCGACTTTGAGAACTCATCTTTGTGCATTATGGTGTTAATCAAAAGATACACCACACATCAATAATAATAAGATGGAATTATTTGGTTCTTGACCATGAATCACTTGTGAGGGGAGAAAATAATATACTTTCGTATATAACGTATATCACACTGATATACAAAACTTTATTCTCACAAACAATTGTTTAGCTATTAAGTGGAGGCACTCAATAAATTATTTTGCTAAACTAGCTATGATGTAGACCAACTTATCAAGATGAACTTCTTGAATAGAAAATCTGGAAATTATTCTCTAAATCAAATTATTGAGCAAGTTACCTTGCATAGACCATGTTGCGGGTTAATAATAATCGCGCATGTAACCATCTCATAGATGCATCTTATGTGGTATACATGGCAGGTGAATTGACCCATATTTACCTTTGATATTTCCAGCATTCATGGGATTCAATCCCAATTTTAATCGGTATATTAATTAATGAGAACATGCACATAAAAGAATTCGTAAAGAACTTTCTAGTTCTTTAATATTTACCCATGTGAATTCTCTTTATTTTTGCACATCATACTTAAATTGATGGGTAAATCAATTATGCCAACTGAATAAATTATCAATATTGATAAACTTCAGGTTTACACCATGATGTGTGTGTCACACCTCTTTTTTACGCACCCGCAAGGATGCGAAGAGTTTTTCCAATTAAAGGACAATCGAGATGGGATTCATTTTAATTATTTCAGAGTCGCCACTTGGGAGATTTATGGTGTCCCAAGTCACCGGTTAAATCCCGAATCGAGGAAAAGAATGACTCTATTTAACAGTCCGCGAACCAGAAATCCGGATAAGGAATTCTATTAACCCGGAGAAGGTATTAGGCATTCCCGAATTCCGTGGTTCTAGCACGGTCGCTCAACTGTCTTGTTTGGCTTATCTATCTGTTTTTTACCATTATGTACTTAGTGCAAGTTAATACCCCTTTACCGCTTTTATTATTGGTTATGATTTACGAAAGAGAAAGTTGCTTAAAAATATGCTTTCGAATCGCGTCACATGAAATGCACCCGGATCCTCAACATATTCTTATTCAACATTTCGGGGTTTGGATTTGGGTCACATGAAATGCACACCCGTATTTAAAAAGGTAAAACTAAAATATGCGCCTGGATTGACTACTTATTTACATTTGTTGAGAAAGGCGTGATATTCGTTAAGAAACGACGCATCTCGAAACCTAAGTATTTATATGTACATTTATGACGGCTATGTGATTAATGTAACTATTGGGCGAGGCGTACCTTTGATTTAAATCTAAAGCGAACTACATCTCACTGTATCTTACTTAAGAGTTGATTCCAAATTACTTAAAACTTGCTACGAACCACATCACATGAAATGCGCTTGTGGTTCTTAACATGCTTTGTTTACTCTTGCCCGAAATTGGGGTCGGGTCACATGAAATGCGCCCCCGACTCTTTTTAATCTAATTACGTCATTCCGTTGAGTAACAACTCTCTAGCTAATCTTGCTTGTGACATAAGGTCTATCATTTAACAGGTTTGGAGATTACACACATGAGTAGGGAAGATTGAATAGAGATACGAAGACTAATTCATGTTTACATGCTTATCTAATGACAATGTATCTTTGGCCTAGCTACGCTTTTCCATAACAAAACTAGCAATACAGATTTAATTAGACAGTAACAGAACGTAATCAAGCATAGACTTGGGACGACTACATGATTCAACAGACTTCAAACATGAACTTCAGGCTTCACTCTTTTTGAACCAAGGAATTACAATAACAGAGATGTGTACCTGGAATGCGGAATAACAAGGAAGAGTGAGCAATGGCAATGCAGCAACAGCAACAAGAACAGTAACAGGTGCAGCAACAATCAAAGGCCAATAACGACCAACAGTAAACCAATAGCAACGACAACCAGTGAACCACTCAACTAAATACACCAGTAGCAAACTACAAACCAGCCTCAACCATACTGGACCAGCAACAACAATGCCCAAGCAGTAACAACCAAAGCAAATCAAGAGCTACCCAAGTCAGATGTAACAACAACGACCAAGACAGTGGCAACAACTACACACCAGTGGCAGCAATACTCAAACAATAGAAGAGCCAGCACTGTGTTGGACCAAGCAGCAACACAGACACAACAACAACACACAAATGACCACCAATAACAACCTCAACACAGCAACAACCAAATCAGTGCAGCAACCAAACGACCAAGGCAACAAACCACTGACCAACAGCAACACAACAGTGTAACAACAACAACAACCAAACCAGTGCAGCAACCAAACGACCAAGGCAACAAACCACTAACAGAAGAACCAGCCAGACAGTAACCAAGAAAATTCGATGAAACAGTGACTCCAAACCAATGAAACAGTGACCTTTTGTCACTCTCAGTGTACTCTCCAATCTCTGTATGTATATCCTCTCAAGTGTCTATATGTATCTATGAATATTTGCTCTCCAGGTACTGTTTTTTGCTCTCCCAGATGCTCTCAAGTGTCTGTGTGTATGCCTATCAATGTCTCTCTCAATGTCTATATTGATGCTATATTTATAGCTCACAGCCCCTCCAGAACACCTGCCCCTAAGGTTACCCCCTACCCTGGCTTCCCAACCCATCATATTCCCTGCACACCCCACTACCTACTGTCCAAGATATGGACTTAAACATTAAACAACAAGGCTGTGGCAGTGTTCAGTGGGATACCCTGCTGTGCTCAGTTCCACTAGCCCTTGTATGGGTGTGTGATTAAACAATTAGTCTGTTAATTACAACCAATTAACCCTTTAATCTGAATCAAACAGTAACTAAATCCCACACTTGTGTTGCATACGGGCAGGCCAGGGCAAATTACACAAACAAATTGGATTGTTGACGACATTAATCACATTGAACCTATGATTCAATTTAACTACTGAAAACAGGGGGAATTGGCCAAATAAAAAGCCTCAAATGAGAAGAGCAGACCAACGGATATGGGAAGTTAAAAGCATGCTAGATGAGAATTGAAACAATGAATAAAACACACACATATTCACACAATCGAATTAAAACGAACGAAGAAGGAATGAATACCTCATAAGAATACTGCCGACCCAAACTTTGAACCAAAATGTGGAATTATTGAAGCCAAACGGGCTTTAATCGAGATGTTCTCGATTGAGAACACCTAGACTAAAGTCCCTTGGACTTCAATTGTGGCTAAAACGGCTCGAATTGGGTTTCTTCAAAATTAGGGTTCTTGGGCTCGGATTTGGGGCTTTTGCATTTTTGGTTAGATTCGAAGCAAACCAATGTCGTTGGGAGTGTGGGGGAGGTGTGAGGAGGCCGTGGTGTGAATTTGGGGTGATTTGGCATAGGTTCGAGTTTGACTCGAATCTTCAAATGAAGATTCGAGGAGCTCCGGCATGATTCGAGGTTAATGGAGGTTGGGATCGTGATGGGGGAGGTGAGGGGAAGGGTTTGGCATTGGTTTGGTGGCGATTGGCCTACCGGAACCGCCGTGAGGCGATTTCCGGCAGGCGGAGGAGGGCGGCGTTACACCGGGTGTTTGAGAGCTCTGAGGGAGATGAAGGGAGAGGGGGGTCTGGCTTGGGGGGGGCGGGGTATGGAAATGAGCTTATATACGTTTTGAGTAGTTAAATCCTGATCGCTGGATCAAACTTGATCAACGATCAGGATCTTCTCACTTAAACCAAACGGCGTCGTTTGGTCAAGTCTTAGGCTGAATGCATATTAGAATTAAAGGATTAATCTGGGCCGTTGGATAATAAAATCCAACGGTCCAGATCAAGTGTTACACAGGCTGTAGCTGGGCGGGTGTTTGGGCTGGGTTGGAAGAAATCCGCTTGGGCCTGGCTTCTATACTGAATTTGGCCCAGATCGGATATTATGTGTATTATATGCATATGTGTATGTATATATATATATATATGTATATATACATACATATATATATATATACACACATATGTATATATACCAACTTATAACACCGCTGTTTTTACTACAATTAACGCACACAATTACATATCACCCAAAATGTGAATCACATGACTTCGACATCAAACACTGAAAATGCAAAGCCTAGCATATATTTTTTTGTATTTTTAATTTTAAATAAATAAATGTGCACACAAAAGATAAAAATAACACAAAATCACACAAATCATGCCCAACACGAAACTATTTTTATTTTTGAATTTTCTGGGAGTACTTCTCGAGTAAGGCAAAAATCACGTGCTCACAGCTGCCCCTCTTTGCGCGTAAACACGCAGAGTTTTCGTGCAAAGATAGATGAGCGGATATAAGCGATTTTTGCCTATTCGAACACTCCGTATGAAGCATTTTGGAAAAGTTTTGACCGAACCTTGCTTCAAAGGTTTCCTACATATCCCTGGCTAAAAGGGAATCAGGTCAATGTAGTTCGGGAAGTTCTGGTAGCTGGGACTACCATGCTTGTTGCGATCTCGCTGTTACTGCTGTTGCCGCTGTTACTGCTGTTACCACTGCTTAGCCTGATTTCCTTGTTACACCGCGCTAAGCAACAAAAACAAGAAGCTAGACTAAGTTACAGTACTACAAGTTCTTATCTATCCTTTTTGACTTGATCTTGTCGCGCTCCTTGCCATCTTGCCTGACTTGGCGTTCCTTCTGATGCTTCGTCTCTTCTTACGAACTTGGATTCATGCTGGAGATTCCTGTTACATTCTACCGCTTTCCTCTACCAAATTAACACCGGTCGCCACTCCATTCTCCAGGCGGGCTCCCTGACTTCAACTACTACTTCAAAATTAAATCGCCACTCCATTCTCCGGGCGGGCTCCCTGACTTCAACTACTACTACAAAAATTAAATCGCCACTCCATTCTCCAGGCGGGCTCCCTGACTTCAACTACTACTTCAAAATTAAATCGCCACTCCATTCTCCAGGCGGGCTCCCTGACTTCAACTACTACTTCAAAGTTAAATCGCCACTCCATTCTCCAGGCGGGCTCCCTGACTTCAACTACTACTACAAAAATTAAATCGCCACTCCATTCTCCAGGCGGGCTCCCTGACTTCAACTACAATTTCAACATTAAATCGCCACTCCATTCTCCAGGCGGGCTTCCTGACTTCAACTACAACTTCAAAATTAAATCGCCACTCCATTCTCCAGGCGGGCTTCCTGACTTCAACTACTACTTCAAAATTAAATCGCCACTCCATTCTCCAGGCGGGCTCTCTTCTTACGAACTTGGATTCATGCCGAAGATTTCTGTTACATTCTACCGCTTTCCTCTAACAAACTAAAACAGATCGCCACTCCATTCTCCGGGCGGGCTCCCTGACTTCAACTACAACTTCAAAGTTAAATCGCCACTCCATTCTCCAGGCGGGCTTCCTGACTTCAACTACAACTTCAACATTAAATCGCCACTCCATTCTCCAGGCGGGCTCCCTGACTTCAACTACTACCTCAAAATTAAATCGCCACTCCATTCGCCAGGCGGGCTTCCTGACTTCAATTACAACTTCAAAGTTAAATCGCCACTCCATTCTCCAGGCGGGCTCCCTGACTTCAACTACTACTACAAAAATTAAATCGCCACTCCATTCTCCAGGTGGGCTCCCTGACTTCAACTACAACTTCCAAAATTAAATCGCCACTCCATTCTCCAGGCGGGCTCCCTGACTTCAACTACTACTTCAAAATTAAATCGCCACTCCATTCTCCAGGCGGGCTCCCTGACTTCAACTACTACTCACTGATTTTCATCTTATCTTGATTACCTTCCTTTGCCTCTTGTACCCTATCCTTGTTCCTGCATTACCTCTCGGACCACCTTCTCTTCTGAATTATCCTGTCTTGGAATTGCTTTCCCCCGGTCGTATTACTTTCCTTCTGGCTGCTGGGGATATTTTTTTTTTTTGCACTGTTTACTCGCCTGCTGGGGGGTGATGCTGCTGAGGAAGTATTCTTTGTTTCCTTCACCCCTCATTCTCTTCCTTCGTCCCCTACCTCTTCTGGGACTTACGCTTTTGTTTCCTTGATCAAATTATAGGATGTAATACTGCTGGGGGAATCTCGAAGCCATTTTTTCTTTTTCCAATAACTGCCGGGGATGATATCCGGCTCAAAGATCACCCCGTCTTGTGTTGCTTTCTACACTTATCCTCTGAGTCTTGCTTTCCAGAAAATTTTCGCAACAGGAGAAGATTTTCTGCCCCAGTGTGATAATCTTCTGGACGGTATGCTTTTCTGCCATCGGACCCCTTTTTCCTGCTTTAAATCAAAGAAAAATTGTTAGTTTCAAAATGCCGCGAGTGGTCGTGCCACTCTTGTTGAGACCATCCTCTTTCAGCTGCTTGGCCTCTCTCGAACTTTGAGGACGACGTTGACGCTTGCTCGGGAAGATGCTTTTTCCACGAACGACCTCTCATCTTTCCTTTTATTCCACTCTTTGGTTTGGTCCGACTCTTTTTAGCCGGTGATCTGTTGCGTGAAATCATCTTTCGGACATGCCACATGTGTCCATCATACTCCATAATTCTTGTGAACCTTCCACTCAGCCTGTCATCCCAATCTCATTATCGTAACGACTTCTGTCTCATTGCCTTGTTCCATGCCTATTCACTTTCAATATACCGCTTTGGGAGACTTGGTAGTAAGCTTTGAAAAATCAATTTTCGAAAATGAAAGAAAAGAAAAGAATACCGACCGCAAATGACAAAAGAAGAGAAAAACTTTTCTGAACTCAAAAATAGGAAAACTTATCTGAATGTGTGCCTGATCCAATGTTATGCCGCGCCTTTGAGATTAAACTACCCAGTCTATTCATGTCAATCACTTTCTGATACCGCGTCCTGCTAGAGGTAAACGGATGTCCCAACCTTGTCTCATGCAGACATCTTGTAACCATCTCATCCTGCCACCTCACAGTGCCCTTCAAAGGGTTTTCACTAATGAGATTCTCTCATTTCTCTCTATCTCCCGTCGCCTTAAGGTGCCCGTAAAGGTTTTCACCGTAAGACTCTCTCATTTTACTTCTCTCGACTTCCTTCGCCTTAAGGTGCCCGCGAGGGTTTTCACCGTTAAGACTCTCTCATTTATGCTTTCTTTCCCTGCGGCGGGGTATCACCCCTGAGATTCCTCTAGAGTGTTATCCCCTTTTGGCTTGCATCCTGGATTCAATCGAGGGTCGGGATGTCACTCTTGGCTTTCATTCACATGACTTGGCACTTCTCAAATACTGATCGAGAGGTCTTTTTGGTTCTTAATGTGGTTTCTACGCGTGAGGCTAAAGAAAAAGGGGTTTAACCTCAAACGGTTAGCTCATTACAACTTTCGAATCCACACTATCTTTCAAACGAAACAATGACTTCTGCCCCAGTTTTGTTGCTTGGGGAACCTTTGATTTTTATTTTATTATGACCGAGCCGTGTGGCGCCTACGTATCCTTCTTGAGGAATCAGGTCGAACGTAGTTCACTTTTTCTTGTATTACTTCTTTGTTTCTTTTCTATTCTGTTACACATCTTCCTCGATGATTCCGAAAGAGGGTATATGAAAGAATAATTAAGGCTCAAAATGGGGAAACAAAGGTTAAAGTGTTTGGGTAGTAGAAAAATTGCCTCTGTCATTTCATTCTCCGAAAAATGCCAAATACACACAAACGAAACCAAACGTTGACAAATGCATCAAAGAATTACACATAATATCTCTTAACTGCATCAGAATTGATAGCCATATCGGTGCATCTTCCCTCGACATCAGTCAAACATAGAGCGCCGTTGGATAATACTCTAGTCACCACAAAAGGTCCCTGCCAATTTGGAGCGAACTTGCCTTTCGCCTCGGCCTGATGTGGTAGAACTCTCTTCAGCACATGCTGTCCCACTTCAAATTTCCTGGGACGTACCTTCTTGTTATATGCTCTCGCCATTCTCTTTTGATACAATTGGCCGTGACATACCGCTGTCAATCTCTTTTCATCGATCAAGCTCAATTGCTCTAATCGGGTTTTGACCCACTCGTCGTCATCAATCTCAGCTTCAGCGACAATTCGGAGGGACGGAATCTCAACTTCTGCGGGTATTACTGCTTCGGTCCCGTACACCAACAAGTAAGGAGTTGCACCTACCGAAGTCCGGACGGTAGTGCGATAACCCAACAGCGCAAATGGTAACTTTTCATGCCATTGCCTAGATCCTTCTACCATTTTCCTCAATATCTTCTTTATGTTCTTGTTTGTTGCCTCGACCGCACCATTTGCTTTTGGGCGATACGGTGTGGAATTTCGGTGTGTAATCTTGAACTGTTGACATACCTCTTTCATCAATCCACTGTTAAGATTTGCACCGTTATCCGTAATGATCATCTTTGGAATTCCAAACCTACAAATGATGTGGGAGTGTACGAAGTCCACTACCGCCTTTTTGGTCACTGATTTGAATGTTTTGGCCTCCACCCACTTGGTAAAATAATCAATCGTTACCAGAATGAACCTATGACCGTTGGAAGCTGCAGGCTCAATAGGTCCAATAACATCCATACCCCATGCGACAAACGGCCATGGTGCGGACATTGTATGCAATTCAGTCGGTGGAGAATGAATCAAATCTCCGTGTATCTGACACTGATGGCATCTTCGCACGAAACTTATGCAATCCCGCTCCATAGTGAGCCAATAATACCCTGCTCGAAGAATCTTCTTTGCCAATACGTATCCGCTCATGTGTGGTCCGCAAACTCCCGAGTGTATATCCGTCATCACTGTTGTGGCTTGACTCGCATCTATACATCTCAACAATCCCAAATCTGGGGTTCTTTTGTACAACACCCCTCCACTAAGGAAAAATCCGTTCGCCAACCGCCGAATAGCTCGCTTTTGATCTCCAGTTGCTTGCTCTGGGTATACTCCTAACCTGAGGTACTCCTTGACATCATGAAACCACGGCTCACCATCCACCTCTTCCTCTATCACATTACAATAAACATGTTGATCCCGGATCTGGATATGTAATGGATCGACACGAACCTTGTCCGGGTGATGCAGCATCGACGCTAAAGTAGCTAGAGCGTCGGCAACCTCATTATGCATCCTTGGGATGTGTCTGAATTCTACTGATCGAAAGCGTTTGGTCAAATCATGCAAACACTGACGATATGGGATAAGCTTTAAATCTCTGGTTTCCCATTCTCCCTGAATCTGATGTACCAGAAGGTCCGAGTCCCCCAAGACCAAGACGTCCTGTACATCCATGTCCACCGCTAATCGCAGCCCCAAGATACATGCCTCGTACTCAGCCATATTATTGGTACAATGAAAACGCAGTTGAGCAGTAACAGGATAATGATGTCCTGTTTCAGATATAAGCACAGCCCCTACTCCGACTCCTTTTGCGTTCGCCGCTCCATCGAAGAAGAGCTTCCATCCTGGATCCTTGGTTAGTTCCAACCCCTCAATCTGCAATACTTCCTCATCCTGGAAAATACGTCCTCAAAGGTTCGTATTCGTCATCAACGGGATTTTCAGCTAAGTGATCGGCCAGGGCTTGAGCTTTCATAGCCGTCCTTGTCACGTATATGATGTCGAACTCCGTAAGTAATATTTGCCATTTTGCTAACCTCCCTGTAGGCATAGGTTTCTGGAAAATATACTTCAACGGATCCAAACGCGAAATGAGGTAAGTGGTGTAAGAAGACAAGTAGTGTTTCAGCTTTTGGGCTACCCAAGTCAGGGCGCAACATGTCTTTTCTAGATGAGTGTACTTGACCTCGTGGACTGTAAACTTCTTACTGAGGTAGTAAATGGCCCGTTCCTTCCTGCCAGTAAGATCATGCTGCCCCAGTATGCAGCCGAACGAATTCTCGAGAACCGTCAGATAGAGAATCAGGGGTCTACCTGGCTCAGGCGGAACTAGTACGGGTGGATTTGACAGATACCCTTTGATTCGGTCAAACGCTTCCTGACATTCTGTCGTCCATTCTATCGCAGCGTCTTTCTTCAATAGGCGGAATATGGGTTCACAAGTTGCCGTAAGCTGGGCAATAAACCTACTGATGTAATTCAACCTTCCCAACAGACTCATTACCTCTGTTTTATTCTTCGGCGGGGCGTAACTCCTGAATGGACTTGATTTTGGATGGGTCCAACTCAATGCCCCGTCGACCGACGATGAATCCCAGCAACTTTCCTGACGGAACTCCGAATGCGCATTTGGCTGGATTGAGCTTGATGTCGTATCTTCGAAGTCTTTGAAAGAACTTCCTGAGGTCAGCAACATGGTCCTCTTGACGTCTGGATTTCACGATCACATCATCCACGTACACCTCAATTTCCTTGTGTATCATATCATGGAATACCGTAGTCATCGCCCTCATATAGGTTGCCCCTGCATTCTTCAAACCAAACGGCATCACTCGGTAGCAATAAGTCCCCCACGGCGTGATAAAAGCCGTCTTTTCTGCGTCCTCTTCATCCATCAAAATCTGATGATATCCCGCATAACAGTCCACAAAGGATCCAATCTCGCGTCCGGCGCAATTATCAATCAAGATATGGATATTGGGAAGTGGGAAATTATCCTTAGGGCTTGCTTTGTTGAGATTGCGATAGTCCACGCATACCCTGATCTTTCCGTCTTTCTTTGGCACCGGTACTACGTTGGCCAACCATTCAGGGTATCGAGTGACACGAATGACTTTCGCCTGCAACTGCTTGGTTACCTCCTCCTTAATCTTCACACTCATCTCCGTCTTGAATTTCCGCAGCTTTTGCTTGACGGGAGGATATGCCGGATCAGTGGGTAATCTATGAACCACTAGATCGGTGCTGAGTCCTGGCATGTCGTCGTACGACCATGCGAAAATATCTTTAAACTCCATGAGTGTTTTGATCAATTCTTCTCTCGGATTGGGTTCAATATGGACACTTATCCGGGTTTCTTTGACGTCATCAGCATTCCCTAGATTAACGGCCTCAGTATCATTTAAGTTCGGTTTGGGCTTTTCCTCGAAGTGACTTAATTCTTCACCGATTTCTTCCACGGCTTCATCATCGCCGTACTCCGACTCACTCTCGTCACTTCTTATTTCATGTGTTATTATTTCCAAACCCGATTGACTTTCTAGACTTGGGTTGATTAATCTTTAAGCATGCCATATCATTAAGATCAGTTGCAAGAAGGCTGTTCAGAAAAGTAAAAAGAAGAAAAGATAAACAAAATTAGACACGAAGGAACCAAATTTCATTGATGGGAATTGTACAAAGGGAAAACAAACCGCAAACTTAAATCAAAAATGAACAAAACAAACGGGATTTTACTCCGGGGACAAGCCCCCAATACAAAATTTCGAAAGAAAACAATCCAAGACAAACTACCAAGACTCCTTCCGGACAGGGAGAGGAGTAGCCTTCCAGTTATTCAGTTTTGCCTTTGGTCCCACAAATTGTATCTCGGCGTGACTAGATCCTTCACCGTCCTCGAGCATACATACATCTGTGAATAGGTTTTCGAACTTCCTGAAGAACTCTTCGTCTGGCCCGACCGTAGGACCGGGAATCTTTGGCGCTGGATGTCCTCTTGCTCCGGACCTGACAAAAGATTGGGAGAGGCGTGGAACAGGCTTTGGGAGCACCCATGTCTTTTGCTTACTCTTCTTTGCTCGCCGGATGTCCTCTGAGGTTGGCTGGAATCCCAAGCCGAAGGTTCCCAAGTTTTCGACCACTGATACCGGTTGTATAATTCCTTGCAGAGATGCACCTAGCCCTTTACCGGGTACGAAACCATGTCGCAACATTTCATGCGCCACCATGACATCCGCGGTAATTGTTCTGTCGCCGGGAATACATTCCCCTTCCGGAACTCGGTGGGCGGACACCACATCGCAGACCTGATATACCCACGGCCCAACATCTTCTTCTGTTTCAACAAAGGGAATGATGGTGCCTGATTGTGGATCGTTCTCTCCATGGACGACGATCTCCTGTTGGTCCCATTCAAACTTGACGAGCTGGTGTAAGCTGGATGGAACTGCTCTTGCGGCATGAATCCATGGTCGCCCTATTAGGAGGTTATATGACACCACCATGTCCAGCACTTGGAATTCCATGGTGAACTCCACTGGCCCAATTGTCAAGACTAGCACTATGTCACCAACCGACGCTTTACCTCCTCCGTCGAACCCTCGAACACATACCCCGTTCTCGCGTACCCTGCCGATGTCTACTTTTAATTTGCCCAGTGTAGAGAGAGGGCAAATGTTAGCACTGGACCCATTATCGACCAAGACTTTGGTAACCACCGCCTCTTCACACTTCACCGTAAGATATAAAGCCCTGTTATGCTCAGTGCCTTCCTCAGGCAACTCGTCATCGGTGAAGGTGATCCGATTTGCTTCGAAGATCCGATTGGTGATCTTCTCCAAATGGCTCACTGAGATTTTATCCGGTACATGTGCCTCATTCAGGACTTTCATCAATGCTTGCCGATGTTCTTCCGAATGTATCAGCAAGGATAGCAATGATATTTGCGCCGGAGTCTTCTTCAACTGCTCTAAGACAGAGTAGTCATGCAGCTTCATCTTTTTCAAGAATTCTTCTGCCTCTTCATCAGTGACCAGCTTTTTCAATACTGCCGGAGTGGTCTTCCTCAATTCCGCAGGGGCAAAACATCTCCCCGAGCGGGTCAACCCTTCGGCTTCACAAACTTCCTCTTTCACCTCCTTTCCTCTGTAGGTCGTTGTAATCCGAGCATAATTCCATGGGACAGCCCGGCTATCAGTTACTGGCAGCTGTGTTGCCGGTTGGATGATGAAAGGATCCATTCGAACGCCCGCTACTGTCAAGATGGGCTTGATTGCTGCCCCTGGTACAACTATCTTGGCCGGCTTCACCGGTGCTTCGTTCACACTTTCCTTTCCTGCTTCCGATTCTCCTGGTATGTCTTTCTTGCAACTGGGCGACTCATCACAGCTTGGCCCTTTTCTCGTTCCTGCCCCGCTAGACCTAATCATCATTACAGTCTGAGAGGCTTTCTCCTTTCCTTCCTCCGCCCGTACCAACTCGATCATATTGGTCTCATGATGAGCCGGGAGCGGGTTTTGGTTGATGTTGGGCTCTGTTGGAGTCTGGAGCTCAATCCTGCGAGTGTCAATGAGCTCCTGGATGGCCGTCTTCAACCTCCAACACTTTTCTGTATCGTGTCCCGGACATCCCGAGCAGTAGGCACAATTTACGGAGTGGTCCAGGTTCTTCGGAGGCAGGTTTGGCAGCTTAGCTTCAACCGGATTCAGCAACCCCACTTGCTTTAACCGGTGGAATAGACTAGTGTAAGATTCTCCCAAGGGAGTGAAATTCTTCGGCCTTGGCGCCCTGTCGCCCCTGAATGCCTGGTTTGGACGAAAACTCGCGCCCGAGGGGTTTCTGTAAGCTCTTGGGGGTGGATGATTGTTCTGCGGGTTCGGTGCACGCCACGGTGCATGAACGGGAGGTGCGTCATATGACTGAGCGTGGACATAGAAACGAGGATCAGTGCGGGATAGTAATGTCGCGGGTGGCTATACGGGTTGTGAGAGTAATTTTGGCGGTGAGGTTGGGGGGGCTATATTGTGGCGCGGGGCCTCTATTTCTGAACCATGCCCCCGACTCGACGGCCGCAACTTCCTCTCTCCTCTTCTTCCCCGGTACTCCTCCAGTACCGCTTTGGATAGCCTGAGTGGTGGCTTTCAGTGCCGAGTAACTCATGATCTTGTTGGCCTTCAAACCCTCCTCGATCATACCCCCATTTTTATCACCTCAGTGAATGATTTGCCTCACGGACGTTACCAGATGTCCGAAGTAGGTGGGCTCTAATGTCTGTGAGAAGTAGTCCACCATCTCGCTTTCTCTCACCGGCGGATCTACCTGGCCGCCCGTTCCCTCCATCGGAAACCAAATTCCTTGAAGCTTTCAGCAAGCTTCTTCTCTAATTTTAGCAATGATAGGCGGTCGGGATTATCTCAAGATTGTATCGGAACTGGCCGATAAAAGCTTGAGCCACATCATCCCACGTAAACCATCTACTGGGATCCCGTCTAGTGTACCACTCCAACGCCGATCCTCCCAGGACTCTGGCCGACGTAGGCTATCAGAAGCTCGTCCCGTCCTCCGGCCCCTCTCATTTTACTGCAAAACCCTCGCAGGTGGGCCATCGGGTCACCATGCCCCTCGTATAGGTCGAATTTGGGCATTTTAAACCCTGCTGGCAACTGGACGTCCGGAAATGGACACAGGATCCTTATAGGCGACGCTGACCTGGTTGCCTAAACCGTGCATGTTCCTGAAGGACTGCTCCAGGCTTTTAACTTTTCTGGCAACTTCCTCGTGCTCCGAACTTTGGAAGTGTTTTTCCGGTTCTGCCGGATTGTCCCAGTGAGGTGTATGTGATTGTGGTTCAGGAGCCCTGAAAGTAGGCTCTGGAGGATAGTAAGAGTTGTCATGGATCCGAACATATGGCTCGCTGGCCGGCCTTTGCAGAGGAGCAGGTGGAGGTGCTACAAAAACAGGGGCGACTGGAGGAGGATTTGGTTTGGCTGGTGGAATGTGGGTGGCATATGGATTTTCCCCCTGAAAGTATGGATAGCTCGGGGCGCTTGTTGAAGGATCGACGGGCGGATGTTCCGGAGCTGAGGCGAGAGTAGGGCGGTTTGGTGAAGACTGTTCCCTGGCCCAGGCCAAGTGCATCTCTGTTATCTGTTGTTTTAACCGGTCTACTTCTTCCTTCATGATTTGTAGCTCGGACTTTTCTTCTTCGAGACTCTTGCCAGAACTCGACATGCTTACTGTAACTGGTCCTTTGGATCTAGTACGGTAGCGATGGCTGGCCAGGATATTCTGTCAAACCAACTGCTAAACTTTCTGGAATACGCAACAAACTTGTTAGTTCACCGAGTTTGACAGATATGTTATAGCACGTTGGATGCAATGCACCTAACCAAATAACCCTTTCTACGTGTACTCTTTAACATGCGTCATCCCGGCCCTTTTTCTTTTTCTTTTTCTTTTTCTTTTTCTTTTCCTTTCTTTTTTTTCTTTTTTCGACTATCTTTGCAAGCCTTATTGTTATTTAACCTTTGGATTCTTTTTCTTTCTTTTAGTGGTGGTCGAATCTTATGTGGATTGCCTACGTATCACGACCCCGCGTGAATCAGACCGAGCGTAGTTCTGGTAACAAGATTGTGGCAAAATTTAGTAACTTTTATATCAAATAAAACCGTGTAGTTACAAAACACGTCTTACAAAATCATCAAAACAAAAGAAAATGCTTGACTTGGAAAAGTAAAGAAAATGCCAACTAGCTTGACTCAACATTAAAATACATTTTCAATCAAAAATCTAATGCCCTAAATTCTCTGGGGGCCCGCGAGGCATCATTCGGCCTTGCCGCGGGCCTTGGTGTGAGGTCCTTGTGCAGTTCCCTCAACTCTTCCATGATCCGATGAACATAACCCATAATTGAAGCGAAAAGGTCGGCGCGGGGCATTCGTTCACAAGCTAGGCACTTCATGGTGACATAGTGCCCGATTTCTCCAATTCTATCCTTGATCATGTCCCTTTCTCCGAGTAGCCGCTCTATTTGCTGGTTTTTTGCCCCCAATCTTCGAGCATTGTTGGTGACTTGGTCTAGGAGCCTATCTACTTGTTCTTGTAGTCGGGCCATCAAATCGTGACAACGGTCGAGGTCTGTTCCGGCATCTCGGGCTTGCTTGAAAACCCGCTCCCTGAGGATAACATTTGCTTCCCTTAGACTAGTGATGATCTCAGTGTAATCTTCTTCTACCCGCTTTAGGTGAAGTGCATGTTGATGTGCCTCCTTTTTCCAGCTAGCACGGATCCTCGTTATTTGGGCTTTTGACTCGTCCAATTCTCTTTGGATGTCGGTGACTTGGCTTCTCAAACCCCTTATCAATTTTTCGTCGGCCCGACTCCTCGACTGTCTGTCAGCATCTCTTTTCATTTGTTGGATTTGAGCTCTCAAGAAGTCATTTTCTTGTGCCAACTTCTTTTGTCTCCTTCGTCGGTGGCGGCTTGCATGTTCTTTTCGAACTGAAGGTCCCGGACCTGCTGTTCTATCCTGCCAATCTTCGTCCTGTACCCCTCCTCCTTTGCTAACCAATCCCATTGTTCCCGTGAATCTTCCGTGAACTGTTGGACATGGGCTCTTTTAGAACATCTTCGACGAATCTGAAATCTTTTCCCGAACCACACGTTGTACTTTGGATCCACCTCTCCCTTGGCTAATTCCCGGACCATGGTTTTAGGCTCAAGGAACCGACACTCGTGCCACAGCCTTCTAACCTTCTCTTCGGGGAAGACAACTCCCGGGCTCAACTCAACGGCGTACTTCCTTAGGTCTTGATCGGTAGGAATAACCTGAAACCTTCCTAGTTGACGTAATACACGGTGAGGGACATATGGTTGGACACCGCGGATTCCCATCAGAAGGATATAACACTCCTCGGCTGCCATATATATTACTTCAGTATCGGGTAACCACCCGAATGCCCATTCAATCTGATCGGCTTCTATTGAGCTCAGTCGTGCAAGCCATGCCTCGACGCCTTCGGGGAATACAGCACCCATCATCCGTTCTTCGAAACCCCTGATACAGTTTTTCCCGGTCAACCCATGGTTCATGTATTGTGTTCGGTGATGGAGGTGTTCTTGCATCCATAGTTGAAGTAACAGATTGCAACCTTGGAAGAAATTGCCCCCTTCTCGGCATACAGTCAAAGCTCGATAGATTTCGGACAAAACCAAAGGGACCACAGTGCTGGTAGCCTTTTTGATTGCAACATCGGCTATTCCTACCAGACTTATCTCTATTTTCTTATCTTCACGCGGACAAATCACAACCCCCAAGAATGTCGTTAGGAATGCTAGAATTCGTCTGGCCTCCCACTTGGTTCTATTCCCTGCGTGAGTCAGCCCAAGGTTTGACTCTTCAAAACCCCGGGGAGTGCCGTACCGTTGATATAAGAATTGGAGGTCGCAACACCCTTTCAGCAGATCATCATTTTTCACCTTCCGACTAATGCTCAGCAGATCCAGAAACCCATGTGGAGATACCGGTCTTGGTGAGAGTAGGTATTGCCCCCTTAATTTCCCATTAAGTCCTGCATAGCCCGCAATTTCCTCTAATGCGGGCGTCAATTCAAAGTCAACAAAACGGAACACATTGCGGGTCGGATCCCAGAAAGATACCAGTGCCTTGATGATGTCTTCCCTTGGCTCAATATTCAACAGATCAACCAAACCTCCCAAAATTCTCCCTACGACCTTTTTGCTATTGTCTTCCAAATCGTTCCACCATATACGGAGTTGCTGAGGGATTTCACTAAAGATTGAAAATGATTTATTCTGGTTCGTGCTCATCCTGCACATTTATTAAGGGGATTTAAATAAGAAAACAACTTTGTTTTGCTAAAAAAAAAAATAAAAAATTAGTTTTTCAATCACGGCCTCTCAACGTCTCGGGGACGAAGGCTTTCGAGGCTGTGGGGTAAATTGATCGAAATCAAAATTGACCCAAAGGTGGCCGTTTATACGAAATTAGCCTTCCGGCGTCCCTTTCGGGAACATTCGGCTATTTTTAAAAACAGCGTCACCGACTTATTTAGTACAAAACTTATTTAGTACAAAAGTTAATTTTTCAAAAGGTGAAGTTGGACCCGATGGAGGTTGCCTACGTATCTCACATCCGATGAGAATCAAACCCCCGTAGTTCGGTTTTGACGAAACAAACGACATTATTTATTTATTCACTTTACTAAAGGAAAACAAATAAGCTATTTCTATCTTAAGAGTAAAACCCACACATTTTTCTTTTTTTTTTTTTTTTTTTTTTTTTTTTTTATCTCTAAAAGCCGGTCAGCATGCAAGTCTATAACATATAAATGCGCAAGACAAACAGGATGCAGCAGGATAGTCTGTTCATTTCAGGTCACCTGTCCTAGACGGACCCAACCCCTGTGTTGAGTCCCCTAAGCCAAAATGCGACATGATGCAAATAAACGTCTCCTACTAGGGATCCGGCATGAAGCTTTGTTATTCTAGGTTTAAAAACCTGGGTTTATCTGTTCTAGACTTGGCTTACCCGAGCGGACAGCTCGAGCCGAGGAGGAGGCAGCAACCCGGGAATACAGAAGCTTCACCGGTTTTGCAACTTATCCAAACCTCGTTCTAAAATGGGAATTAGACACTATACAGAAAAGAAGTCACACGAAGTGCACCCTTCTTCATGATTTAGGAGACTCAGAGAGGAGATTGGTTCCGGCACA
This sequence comes from Nicotiana noctiflora, assembly GCA_032618575.1. Taxonomy (NCBI): domain Eukaryota; kingdom Viridiplantae; phylum Streptophyta; class Magnoliopsida; order Solanales; family Solanaceae; genus Nicotiana; species Nicotiana noctiflora. The sequence goes on along the minus strand of JASVEL010013752.1, from coordinate 134,528 downwards.
ATTTATATGTACAGTTCACACAATATCAAAGCAGTAAAAACAATATTTTGCACATTGATGCCAACATGTAAAAAAAATCAGATAATAAAATATGCCAAATACAACAGTTATTCCGAGCTCGAATTCTAAAGACATCCCCAGCAGATGTGTGTGTCACACCTCTTTTTTACGCACCCGCAAGGATGCGAAGAGTTTTTCCAATTAAAGGACAATCGAGATGGGATTCATTTTAATTATTTCAGAGTCGCCACTTGGGAGATTTATGGTGTCCCAAGTCACCGGTTAAATCCCAAATCGAGGAAAAGAATGACTCTATTTAACAGTCCGCGAACCAGAAATCCGGATAAGGAATTCTATTAACCCGGGAGAAGGTATTAGGCATTCCCGAATTCCGTGGTTCTAGCACGGTCGCTCAACTGTCTTGTTTGGCTTATCTATCTGTTTTTTACCATTATGTACTTAGTGCAAGTTAATACCCCTTTACCGCTTTTATTATTGGTTATGATTTACGAAAGAGAAAGTTGCTTAAAAATATGCTTTCGAATCGCGTCACATGAAATGCACCCGGATCCTCAACATATTCTTATTTAACATTTCGGGGTTTGGATTTGGGTCACATGAAATGCACACCCGTATTTAAAAAGGTAAAACTAAAATATGCGCCTGGATTGACTACTTATTTACATTTGTTGAGAAAGGCGTGATATTCGTTAAGAAACGACGCATCTCGAAACCTAAGTATTTATATGTACATTTATGACGGCTATGTGATTAATGTAACTATTGGGCGAGGCGTACCTTTGATTTAAATCTAAAGCGAACTACATCTCACTGTATCTTACTTAAGAGTTGATTCCAAATTACTTAAAACTTGCTACGAACCACATCACATGAAATGCGCTTGTGGTTCTTAACATGCTTTGTTTACTCTTGCCCGAAATTGGGGTCGGGTCACATGAAATGCACCCCCGACTCTTTTTAATCTAATTACGTCATTCCGTTGAGGAACAACTCTCTAGCTAATCTTGCTTGTGACATAAGGTCTATCATTTAACAAGTTTGGAGATTACACACATGAGTAGGGAAGATTGAATAGAGATACGAAGACTAATTCATGTTTACATGCTTATCTAATGACAATGTATCTTTGGCCTAGCTACGCTTTTCCATAACAAAACTAGCAATACAGATTTAATTAGACAGTAACAGAACGTAATCAAGCATAGACTTTGGACGACTACATGATTCAACAGACTTCAAACATGAACTTCAGGCTTCACTCTTTTTGAACCAAGGAATTACAATAACAGAGATGTGTACCTGGAATGCGGAATAACAAGGAAGAGTGAGCAATGGCAATGCAGCAACAGCAACAAGAACAGTAACAGGTGCAGCAACAATCAAAGGCCAATAACGACCAACAGTAAACCAATAGCAACGACAACCAGTGAACCACTCAACTAAATACACCAGTAGCAAACTACAAACCAGCCTCAACCATACTGGACCAGCAACAACAATGCCCAAGCAGTAACAACCAAAGCAAATCAAGAGCTACCCAAGTCAGATGTAACAACAACGACCAAGACAGTGGCAACAACTACACACCAGTGGCAGCAATACTCAAACAATAGAAGAGCCAGCACTGTGTTGGACCAAGCAGCAACACAGACACAACAACAACACACAAATGACCACCAATAACAACCTCAACACAGCAACAACCAAATCAGTGCAGCAACCAAACGACCAAGGCAACAAACCACTGACCAACAGCAACACAACAGTGTAACAACAACAACAACCAAACCAGTGCAGCAACCAAACGACCAAGGCAACAAACCACTAACAGAAGAACCAGCCAGACAGTAACCAAGAAAATTCGATGAAACAGTGACTCCAAACCAATGAAACAGTGACCTTTTGTCGCTCTCAGTGTACTCTCCAATCTCCGTATGTATATCCTCTCAAGTGTCTATATGTATCTATGAATATTTGCTCTCCAGGTACTGTTTTTTGCTCTCCCAGATGCTCTCAAGTGTCTGTGTGTATGCCTATCAATGTCTCTCTCAATGTCTATATTGATGCTATATTTATAGCTCACAGCCCCTCCAGAACACCTGCCCCTAAGGTTACCCCCTACCCTGGCTTCCCAACCCATCATATTCCCTGCACACCCCACTACCTACTGTCCAAGATATGGACTTAAACATTAAACAACAAGGCTGGTGGCAGTGTTCAGTGGGATACCCTGCTGTGCTCAGTTCCACTAGCCCTTGTATGGGTGTGTGATTAAACAATTAGTCTGTTAATTACAACCAATTAACCCTTTAATCTGAATCAAACAGTAACTAAATCCCACACTTGTGTTGCATACGGGCAGGCCAGGGCAAATTACACAAACAAATTGGATTGTTGACGACATTAATCACATTGAACCTATGATTCAATTTAACTACTGAAAACAGGGGGAATTGGCCAAATAAAAAGCCTCAAATGAGAAGAGCAGACCAACGGATATGGGAAGTTAAAAGCATGCTAGATGAGAATTGAAACAATGAATAAAACACACACATATTCACACAATCGAATTAAAACGAACGAAGAAGGAATGAATACCTCATAAGAATACTGCCGACCCAAACTTTGAACCAAAATGTGGAATTATTGAAGCCAAACGGGCTTTAATCGAGATGTTCTCGATTGAGAACACCTAGACTAAAGTCCCTTGGACTTCAATTGTGGCTAAACCGGCTCGAATTGGGTTTCTTCAAAATTAGGGTTCTTGGGCTCGGATTTGGGGCTTTTGCATTTTTGGTTAGATTCGAAGCAAACCAATGTCGTTGGGAGTGTGGGGGAGGTGTGAGGAGACCGTGGTGTGAATTTGGGGTGATTTGGCATAGGTTCGAGTTTGACTCGAATCTTCAAATGAAGATTCGAGGAGCTCCGGCATGATTCGAGGTTAGCGAGGGCCGGATCCGTGATGGGGGAGGTGAGGGGAAGGTTTTGGCATTGGTTTGGCGGTGATTGGCCTACCGGAACCGCCGTGAGGCGATTTCCGGCAGGCGGGGCACGGCGGCGTTACGCTGGGTGTTTGAGAGCTCCTGAGGGAGAAGAAGGGAGAGGGGGTCTGGCTTGGGGGGGGCGGGGTATGGAAATGAGCTTATATACGTTTTGAGTAGTTAAATCCTGATCGTTGGATCAAACTTGATCAACGATCAGGATCTTCTCACTTAAACCAAACGGCGTCGTTTGGTCAAGTCTTAGGCTGAATGCATATTAGAATTAAAGGATTAATCTGGGCCGTTGGATAATAAAATCCAACGGTCCAGATCAAGTGTTACACAGGCTGTAGCTGGGCGGGTGTTTGGGCTGGGTTGGAAGAAATCCGCTTGGGCCTGGCTTCTATACTGAATTTGGCCCAGATCGGATATTATGTGTATTATATGCATATGTGTATGTATATATATATATATATGTATATATACATACATATATATATATATACACACATATGTATATATACCAACTTATAACACCGCTGTTTTTACTACAATTAACGCACACAATTACATATCACCCAAAATGTGAATCACATGACTTCGACATCAAACACTGAAAATGCAAAGCCTAGCATATATTTTTTTGTATTTTTAATTTTAAATAAATAAATGTGCACACAAAAGATAAAAATAACACAAAATCACACAAATCATGCCCAACACGAAACTATTTTTATTTTTGAATTTTCTGGGAGTACTTCTCGAGTAAGGCAAAAATCACGTGCTCACAGTGTGCAATTATGAATAAACTCCAAGTTTATTATGATATGGGTTTTTATATCAATATCCACTTCATTGTGGTATTCTTTGTTTATGTAGTACAAAGTGGAGATAAAGCGGGTAGCTTCTTACATACATATTATCCCGCTACAAGTTGTAGTAATAGAAGATATTAAATCTTTCCTTTATTTATAGCCTCAATATAATCAACCGCTTTCGCATATACTTTGGAAACTGAATAAGTTTCTTTGAGACGTACTACAACACAATACCTTATTGGTAATTAATTGTGTTTCTCCAATATAGTAATAATTGGCTCTTTTAGAGCTCTCAATTAAATTTGTACTACCATAGATTCATCAACATTCATGTGGTGAATATGTCTTTTAAAGAGAAAGTTATACCATTATGGCCATGGTCAAAATAATATGCAAGATCTGTTTCTTGCATTATCGTTGACTTTTAATAATCATAATGCCAAAATATTTTGGCGTACAATAGATGCGTGACCAATGACCATTCATGCCATAATAATGATATTATTTATGGTACTATCTCAAACCTTCTTCTAGAGGTGAGTGTGACATATTCACTATCACTAGCACGTTCATATTCTTCCAAAAACGAATATATATTCATAAATCAAATGTTTTCTCATTCACGTCATGAATGGACCATAGTCATTTCTATATGCTTTATAAAATCTCATGTCAAATCGATGACAAATATTTTCACAAAGTGTGAGATTATTTTGAGAGTCCTTATTGTTCTCATTACCACAAATGTTGACGATTATAATTTCGTCTATTGTCACGTCCACATCCACTGATACCTTCACGGTAATAATTTTGTCTTCTTTCAGACTTATCACATATTGTTATCACATTCTCTTAAGGGAATGAGAATGGAGAAAAATCAATGGGACGGATTTTCACTTCTTGTGCGCATGATCATCCATGGCTTTGATCATGGCAAGACATAGAAATTTTACCACTTCATGTGGGTGTAATTTCTTAAAAACTCCATTAGAGTTATAATCAAACTTTGTTGTCTTTGCATGTATATAAAATCAAATTATAGAATTTCAAGAATTTGAAAGAGAAAAGTAAAATACTTACCTTAAATCCAGAATTTTAATCATGAAGGAAGTTCACGAAATAATTGACAATCATTATGCTCAATCCCAAAGTTTCTACTCAATTAGTTAGAGTCTCGTGATGATAACGTGTTATGAAATAATAAAAGAAGAAGAACAATATTGCAGAGAAAAGTAGGGAGAGAGAATTCTTATTGAATTTTTGGATGATTTACAATGGGTAAAACCCCTCTATTTATAGGAGAAATATGACTTAGTCACAAAGTAAAACTCTCCACAAGATAGACTTTCACTCTAAATAGAATTATATTCATAACAATTTGATCAATTTAATCAATTTTAAAATATCCATTGACACATCAATTTATTTATTGGGAAGTCTAATGAAATTACTAGCACGAAAACTAAACTAGTTTTTACAACGCAACATCTCGCCTGCGCGTTTCGCTCGCGTTTACCTTTCTCTTTTGTAAATAGTATTTCTTTTGTATTCTCTGCAAAAATTGTGCGTCCGCCTACCGTGTTCTCAAACTCCACCCTATTTCTCTCTCCTCTTTTACCATTTTCCGGTTTTTATTAGCTTCCTACCTCTCTTCCAATGTACTCGTCAAAAAACATCTTTTTTCCCCTTTAGTTATTTATGAAATTGTGTGGGATACATTGATGTCAAAAATTCACCTCTTCTTCCTTCTTAGGCTTTATGGTTTAATTTGGTGAATTATTTGGGATCAATTTTTAATGAAAACATCCGGCAAATTCTTCACGATATCGCTGGTAGCAGCATGGTATTCATCAAATATTGGGGTTTTATTACTGAACAAGTATTTGCTAAGCAATTATGGTTTCAAATACCCAATTTTCCTCACAATGTGTCATATGACTGCTTGCTCTTTATTCAGCTACATAGCCATTGCTTGGATGAAAATTGTTCCAATGCAAACTATAAGATCTAGGGTTCAGTTTATGAAGATCTCTGCTTTGAGCCTCGTCTTCTGTGGCTCTGTGGTTAGTGGCAATATTTCACTTAGGTACTTGCCCGTTTCATTCAATCAGGCTATTGGTGCTACTACGCCTTTTTTTACTGCTGTTTTTGCCTATTTGATGACAATGAGGAGGGAATCCTGGTTGACTTATGCTACTCTCCTTCCTGTTGTCGCCGGCGTTATCATTGCCAGCGGGGTATGTATTTTTCTTATGCATATTTCGTATAACTCTTAGCTTGAATTATGTCTAATCAATTGGGTCAGCTTAATTTGTTTTTAATTAATTAGAGTTCATGGCTTTGGTCTAGTGGTAAGAGCACGTGAAATCAGTGGTCTAAAACCTGACATTTTACCTATATTTACGGAGTAATTTTTCGGTGAAGGGTGGTCAATTGACCATCCTTAAGGGAATGTTGCTTCGCCCATGCATTAAGTGTGGGTTAGGCAAACCGTGCGCCACTGGCCTATGGGATTTCTCGATCGTTAACAAATAAACTTGAGTTCTAAGTTTATGATTTATTAAAGGAACTGCTATGATCTTTATCCCTAGATGGGATAGCATAGTGAGTGAGGCATGAGAGTAACGACCTGTATATCCTTGGAATCCGAGTTACAACAATTGCTGTGAGCAAGGATCAACTTGACAACATGTGCTTATGGGCTAGACATGACATGTTACCTATTGGATTAGTCGATATGCATACTAACTGGCCTAGATACCCCCCAAAAAAAAGAATAGTTCAAATTTGTATGATTTCTTTTGCAATGTAGCCCCCCTCCTTCCACCTTTTTTGTTGGGAGGATAGGACTATTGTGTTTGAGCTATGTGAAGATATAAATCATATCTACGTTATAACCATCAGATAGCCGGCTTTAAGATGAATGAATTTTTTAAAGATAAATGCTTCGGGTATTATCCCCTTCAGATTTAGTTGAATATATGGGTAAGAACAATTTTTCTTTTTTGTAGATTAGATTTGTCAATCACAACTCAATATTTAAGCTTGTGTAAGTTGTGTTAAAGGATACAGCTGTGAAGCTAGGCTATGGAAAGGGCTCAGTAATACTCAAGATGATGAGATTGTGTTGGCAATTAGTTTTGGTGGTACAATGCTGTGGGAATAAATCCATCTTGCTTCTGATTCGTATTTGTATTTCTTTTTAGGGTGAGCCAAGTTTTCACTTATTTGGTTTCATCATGTGTATTGGTGCAACAGCTGCCAGGGCACTCAAATCTGTGCTTCAAGGGATTTTGCTGTCATCAGAAGGGTAATGGTTACATGCATTTATGTGTTCCATATTTCAGTCAACCTGTTGCCAAATTTTGCACATTTGGACATAGCATAGAATTCTGAAATATATTCTGTTTATCAAGGGAGAAGCTGAATTCCATGAACCTTCTACTCTACATGGCTCCTATAGCAGTTGTACTTCTATTACCCGCGACACTAATGATGGAAGAAAATGTAGTTGGTATCACTTTGGCACTTGCAAGAGATGATATTACAATCGTCTGGTTGTTGCTATTCAATTCAGCCCTTGCATATTTTGTAAACTTGACCAACTTTCTCGTCACCAAACACACTAGTGCTCTGACACTTCAGGTATTCTTTCTTGATTCTCTACTCAAGATACTATTCAAGATACTCACTACATATTTTTACAGTCTTTGATTTTGTCGGATGAGATGAGTTGTGCTTGTATTTGAATTCAGAAATCAGTGGTGTTATCACATAATCCCTATGTTCTTTTATCTATAGTCTGCATATGTTCATGTCTTGATTTGTAACAAGTCCAAAAGTATTACAAAATATGAAGATCCTATTTTACTTATTTGAATTTCCTGGCTTTTCCTGCTTTTAATCAAATATAGCTGTCTTAGTTTGTCATTTGCTTTTCAAGGAAGGACTTTCATTCTTTTCCATTTACTTTTGAGAAAAAGGATCTGGATGATGATTTGTCTACATTTAAAAGGTAACCCTCCCCCCCCCCCCGGCCCCACGGCCCCACTCTTTTTTTTTATTTTTGAAATGATTTAGTATGCTTGGAAAGTGTATGGACACCGTCTTTGGCCTACGGGTAAGACCGAATCGCATGATGTATATGTTAGCCGTGCATCGCGGGTTCGAGCCCTACTGTAGAAAAGCCTGGTATTTAAGTGGAGAAGGATAGAGGGCAGGCCCATCATCCACTGAGTTTCGAACCTACCTTTTGCCGTTGGACCTCGAGATTTCTCAGTTATTAAAAAAAGTTTATGGATCTCCTACTATGCAGTTGCTGGTGCCTGGTAGTATCAACTTTTACAGCTAATGATGTTTTTCAGATATATACATCTGATTCTCATCCATCTGTAATCTATACATTATGGATTGATTGGGCTGTTTAATTGTACTTTGGAGAGTTACGCAAATAGCTAAGTCAAAATTAAACATTGTAAGAAGTACAAGGTTTCACTTGAAGCTTTGGGGGGATTAGATACGTAGATATGCTCAAAGCCATACATAGGAGATTTCTTTTAATTTGAGCAACTATTTGATGAACAGAAGAACCCAATAAGACGTTCCCCTCTGGTTAGCACATATATTCCATACGAAAGAATACGATCCCCTTTGATTAGCACACAGGACAGGTTAAGCAAATAAAGTTTGAATTATTCATCAAATTATGGGTTGAGATATGTTGGAAAGAGCAGCCATAATGTGTGTAAGCATAAAGTTTGTAATTATTTTTCCTGTTTAAAAATATAGATATCTTATCGCTTGTTATGAAGAAGTGGCATCAAGGCTAAACTATTATAGAGCATTATAGTTTTCGTTCCGAATCTGGATGTTCATGTTGGACTTTGATCTAAGCCGAAAATGGTTATTGGTTAATAGTAATTGGGGAAGCATAAGAAGTGTTGTCTTGGGAAGTAGACATTACTATGGTATAGATGGACGAGTTGAAAGTTGATTTACAAAGGGTTTAACATTATTGTACAAATCACTTGCTCTTTTGGAGATGGAGAGGTGTAGTCTACTTATAGTATGTTCCCTCTATTTTTATGTGTTCCTTTTGTTCTTTCATTGGCTTTTTGATGCATATTGCTTTACATTTATTTTTTGGGGGTGGTTTGAGTGAGCAGAGATGTATCTCTTCTGTTGTTGCTGTTTTCTTTAACAAGCTCTCTTGCCTTTACAGGTCCTGGGAAATGCAAAAGGAGCTGTAGCTGTTGTTGTCTCCATCTTAATATTTAGAAATCCCGTATCAGTAACGGGGATGCTTGGCTATACATTCACAGTTTTTGGGGTCATACTGTATAGTGAAGTAAAGAAACACAGTAAATGAACTATGGACATAGAAATTCCACTGTGACTTGTGATTAGAATTGATTGTTGTTGAAGGAGAGATTCAGCCTTCAAGAGGCAAGTCAGATCATGCTCTTGTTGATGGGATCTTGGATTTTTCCAGGAAACGGGCTTCCATCTGTATCAGCCACGAGCCACAATATATCATATAACAGAAAATCGTAATGAGTAACATGATTTGTCTATCCATTCTATCCTACATGAGGTTATAGCAAGAAAGATGCCGGAAATATTGTAAAATTAAGACCGCAATATGTTATAGTACTACAGTATTCTTATTGATTTTTCAGATAAAAGGAACTGAAAGTTACAGATCTGCAAATGACTTGTACAAATCCAGATTTGGTTTAGCTGCATTGAAATGTTCATACTTTTATGACGTCGTTAAAGTTTCTTATGTCCCTATGTTTTAGCATTCTATGCTTCTCGTCGCCGATCTGAAATGTGTCACGCAGAAGATATAGCTGTTACTGAAGTCCACCAAAGGCAACAATTACTTGAGCTCAAAATGCTCAGACATTTCAGTGTGTTGCTAAATGAAACTATACTAACTACGAACCTACACATGGAAGTCTTAGTTTGTTAACTACTACTACATGTTCTACTCAATCTTGTCAAATATGCATGTGACGCTCCTTTATTCATTGAGCATCTGAACCCTAGCTCACTACAAAACAACTGGAAACCAAACGTGAGTTAAGATAAGCCTTTGCGGGTGTGGATTTCTGTAATAGGACTCATCACTTATGTACCTTCGAAATGAAAATGTCTGGAAACTAAATTAACTAATGCACGCATTTTTAAAAAAAAAAAGATCGAGGAAATGTGAACATAGAAGGTCCTTTCGGGACCAGAAATACAGTTAATAACAAAAAAAGTGCTTTTGATGTAAAATACTTGTGTCTTACAGAAAGAAGAGATAATCAGAACTTTCAAAACAAGTTGTCCAAAGGACCAAAGAGTAGAAGATGACGTAAAATTTGAATGAAACCTTGTCCATTGAAATATGAAAGAGAAGACAAACCCTCTCTTGCCTGACATTTTACCTATATTTACGGAGTAATTTTTCGGTGAAGGGTGGTCAATTGACCATCCTTAAGGGAATGTAGCTTTGCCCATGCATTAAGTGTGGGTTAGGCAAACCGTGCGCCACTGGCCTATGGGATTTCTCGATCGTTAACAAATAAACTTGAGTTCTAAGTTGGTCCGGGAGCATTTCAACGCTCATTGTGGAAAGTTGGCATTTTGAAGATTTTGTAATTTCCTAAGTTTGAATTGAAGTGGACTTTGGTGTTATTGATGTTGTCTGGGATTCCGACCCCTGGACTAGGTTCATATAATAATTTTTGACTTGTACATAAAGTTTGGCTCGTTCCAGAATGTTTAAGTATGATACAGACGCGTTCATCGAAGCTTGAATGTTACAAAGATAAAAGAAGGAATTTAATCGCCGATTTGAGATTTTGATGTTATTCGTGGCGTTTCGAGTCTATGGAAAGTTTGAATAAGGTATTGGAACTTGTTGGTATGACTAGACAGGTACCCGAGGGCCTCGGGTGTATTTCAGGGTAGTTTCGGACCATTTCTTTATGTGTTGCAGCTGCTGGTTTCTGGTGTTGTTTGGTATATATTGTGATTGCAGAAGAAGGGTCGCGATCGTGAAGAGTAAAGTGGACTGGTGGAGACTTTGTTCAACCCGATTGTGGAAGGTGTCTCGCAATCGTGAACCTTGAGCAGGAGGTTCTTTGCATTTGCTTGGGTGAAGCCATGAAAGCGCAGGGTTATTGAGATAATTAGACCAAAGCATTAAAAATCGGCTGCCTGCAAAATCAACAGGAAAGCTTTGGCTGTTTGCTTTAGCAACGACGGTAAAGGGCAAGTTCTGTAGTCAACTGCACTTGGTCACTTCCTGCTCAGTCGGGTCATTTGATCTTCTCAGTTTCACTCGAGCATACTCTTTCATAGGCTCGACACAGGTTGTGACATCGGATCCTCTCTTCTCCTCATGAATCTCAGTTGGAAGCCCCCATTTTCATCAGACCAATAAAGTAGGAGCTCGCTCCCTACCTAGCGGTACTTCCATGGCTTACCTCTCTTGGTCCTATTTGAAAGGCAGTTACGAGAACCTGTCTGGATTGAGTGGTACTTTCTCGGGCAACTACTGAGACATAGGTTGGCCTGAGCTTCCCTTGGCATACCTTCGTTACCATTACTAAGAAAAGTAAGTAGGAGTTTGTCCCAGATAAAACTACTGATCTAGCTCTTTCGCATCGAGGGAAACCCCTATTTCCTCTTTTAGGTTAGGCGCTCTTTGCTCGAACGAAAAATGGGTCTTTGCCGGGATCGATGCTAGTAGTTAGATTCAATATTCAAAAAGTCTTAAATAGAAGCCAAATCTAGTTGAGAAGAGACAAGCACGATGACAGCCATCGAGGGATCTCGGTCGAGAAACGGCCTAGGTAAAGCCGTATTTCAAAGGTAGAATGTATTGGTGGCACATCGACCTAGAATAAGGGCTCTAGTCCACGATTCCCGGATTCCAACCTTTCAAAGGCAAAGGAAGTCTCAAGCTGTAAAAGTAGTCCTGCCATCGATGCTAAGAGATAGACGAGCTACCATAGATCCCTCACCGACGTATATCGTACTTTCTTCTTAGAATAGCCTTTGAATAAGCGGATGAACCACTTGAGTCTCCTATTTCACTGAATCCGCTCCCATCTCTACAGAGACCCGAAAGCTTATAGGATCTCTAGGTTGTATAGAAAGGGCCTATGATGGAACCATTGAATCTCAGATACGCGGTGAAAGATCTAAAAGAGGTGGATGATCCCAAGTATTGCAAATATCACCGCATCGTCAGTCACCCTACAACAAGATGCTTCGTCTTAAAGGAGAAGATCATGACGTTGGTGAGATATGGAAGGATCATCATTAACGCTAATGACGCGGCCGAAGCAAACCATGCTAGTGCTAAAATCGATCACAAGAAGGGGTCAACGTAATAGTCTTCTCCAAGGTTCTCCAACAAGCAAGGAGAGATCCACGAGACATTCTTCCTCAAGATCAATCTGAAGTGCTGATGGAAGTTCATTGAAGATTCAACACATCACAAGGAACTCGTTTCGTTCGAGAAATACACTACATTGTCCCTCGAATTGAAGAAAACAAGAAGGAGTGTTCTACATGATCACATATGAGGAAGTGCCGAGGCTAGGAGTTTATACCTTCGCATTCGCCACGGCTGGCACGCGGTCGTGAAGGTTTGGATGACTGTGAATTGTGATCGCGAGATGGAGCTAGAGTTCACATAGAAGAAATTTTGGGGCAAGTTGGTTTGGTCTTCACGATCGCGAGATAATTTTCGCGATCAAGGAGAGGAAAGGCCTAGGCAGACTTCAATTTATTTCGGGTTTTGGTTCTTTTCTTCCGCTTTTCACTCAACTATAGAGCAAAATTGGCTTCACTCAACTTCCAATTTTGAACTTGACTCCCGCCTCAATGCCATGTAAGCTGAAAGAGAAGGTCTCCAGGACGAAATTGATAAACTCCAAACAGAACTCCAGGACCAAGCTGGCACTCCAAGAGGGGGTACCTTTATCGATGGCTCGGCAGGTCCACGAGCTCTATTCTGAGCAAAGGCATTTTGCAACACCTTCTTGGCCTCCTTGGGGTCATCAGCGTCAAATTCAGGGTAGACGATAGAGCCCCTCGGAAGCCTTGTATTAGGAAAAAAATGGAGTTAGCAATCTATCTATTCAAGAGACTTATTGCATTTGAACGTGGATAAAAGAAAAGGTGTAAACTTACCATGGTTCTTGGTCTTCGACCCGTATTTGGGGGCCATTTCCTTTCATCGACGGGACCTTGGAGTCGTGAATTTTAGAATTTTTTGAATCCACTGGTCCAGGGCTTGAACCCTTGGTGGTTTCCATCGGGTAGCTGAAACGAAAGAAACAATTTTTTTAGCCATAACAGGAAATGATCTTTTCACGAAGAAAGGAAGTAGATAATCAAAAATTTATGGAAAGGGTTCCACAACTTGGGGAAGGCTGGAGTTTCGATCGGGATAATATCTCTGGTAGTAATAGCAACGAACTATTCCGTCCATCCACGATCTTTGTCGTCGTCTACACCGGTGAGGAGGGCGTGGTGACCACGCTTGTTGAAATTTATTACTCCCCCATGAAAAATCTTAGGTGAGTAAAGATTTATTATGTGTGAAAGAGTTAGGGTTTCTCTAGTCTATGCACAACCGGCGAAGGCAGGCCACCATCCAAAACATAGATGGTCCCACTTGTGCTAAGCAGACCTAATACCGTTGGCAAAAATCCAAAATTATTGGGTCGAGCCCTTCACTTAACCCCAAAGAGAAAGGACCCCAGGTGAAGGGATATATATAAACATACGTAAATCCCTCCTTGGAGTAGGTAATTCTCTTTACCATATCTGGGGCGAGGATTTCAATATTTGTGCAGTTGTAGTCATTTTTCATAGTTGGGATACTAAAAGGGTGAATGGAGGAGGATAACTACGAACTGGTCAAGATCGGCTTCCTTGAGAAGATGAGGAAAAAGATTTTTCTTGGAGGTTGTTTGTAGTGTTTTGTTGAAGAGGTATAATGGTGCTAATATTTGGAGGATCAGACTTAATGTTAACCTTTTTTTTAATTTATGTTTTTCTTTGGACCTCCACCGAAGAAAAAACAGATATTACCGGAGAAAACAGTGTATGATGAGATGATGGTATAAGATTTATAAAAGAAAAATTCTTGATGAGAAAGTTGAAGGAAGTAAAAAAGTTTCTAAACGAATGTGGATAAGAAGAAGGACTTATGTAAAAAGTGGCGTATGCAGGAATTTTTGTAAGCGGTATTACCATTTTAAATATGCACAAATAAAATTTTTTTTGTAATAATATCATATTTAAAAAAATAATCAATAAAAAGAAATAACACAACTTACAATGCAGCATCTTTCAATTTATAAAATGTATTGTACTATACAAAAGTATTAAAACATAGAATGAGGCTACAAATTAAAGGTTCGAACTCAAGGGAGGCTTTGACCGGATAAGCTACGCACCTCTTTGTGACAAGTGGTGTCACTTATTTAATATTACCATTTTTCTTGTTTTTTTCTTTTTAATTATATATAAATAGTTAGTAAAGTTTTCGACGAAGCGGTGCCACGTGACACCGCTTGGGCTAAGCTAAATCTGCCCATGTAGTTAAATTGTAAAAGTGGAGAAGTAAAAATGATGAATAACAAAGAAGTTATAGAAGACAAAATCATAGTCATGATTACCTCGACGAAAATATTTGCTGAATCATAGGCAAGACGTGTGGGTATTAAATGTTGGAAGACGTGCGTCCAGCATCACATACTGTTAATGAACTTTCTCGTAAAGAAAAGAATCTTCACATACTTCCCGTTAACATTCCAAAAAATAGGGGGACTATCTGTATAAAGTAAAATTAGTTTATAACGGATGGTTAAATGGTAACATGACACGTGGGACCGAAGATAGGCAAATGACGAGTCGTGGAACAACCAATATTGGATACATGAGTATAACTGAATACCGGGTAAATCCCAAAGGGATCACTGTCGGTGGTAGAAGTTCAAAGATCTCCCGTTGAAGAGCACTCAATGAGAGAATATTCACTAACAATAAATGAGCGACTGTTGTAAAGAATATTTACATTCCAAACCGGCCGTTACATGTTCATCAATGAATCTTTTATTATCATTTAAGAGGAGTTTAATCCTAGTATCTTGTTTCCCTAACTAGAACTATAAATAACGGTATCAACAGTCATTGTAGGCACATGAAACTTTCTGCATGCAATAACTTTATTTTACTACTTTAGCTCTCAATTCAACAATTTTCTTTATTCTTTATCGTTATTTTCACTTTTCTTCTCGGAGACGTTAGAGTTGAGAGCCATGCTTGTTATCTTTTTTAATTTCAATCGCTAAATCTTAATTTTAATCCTATCTCTTTATTATTTTTGATATTAATCTGATTGTCTATAAATCACGTAATAAATTAAACTGTACCATTTTATGGGTAAACAACTTCAGAGACATATATATATATATATATATATATATATATATATATATATATATATATATATATATATATATATATATATATATATATATATGAAGTTTGGTTTGAAAGTTTCCAACTTCAGACATAAATATCTGAAGTTAGGCTTAAATATTCTGACTTTAAACATAAGTTAGACTTAAAATTTATGTCTAAGAGGGTATTTGGGATGGGCTTAAAAGCTGGCCAAACTAGCTTTTAAGCACTTTTTTATTTTTTGGAGTGTTTGACAATGAAAAAAGTTGCTTAAAAAAAGCTAAAAAATATTTAAAAAAAGCCAAAAGTAATAAGTTGGCTAATCCTAACTTTTTTCTTTTGGCTTAAAATATTTTAGTTTGACCAATAAAATTACTCTCTAACCAAATATAATACTCGGGCTAAGGGTCAAGTTGGTAATTTTTCTTACATCTCCCCCTCCCGGAGCCCAGGTATCATATACGCCCCCAAAATAAAGAGCCTTGAATACTAGAAGAAAAGCACCTAGACCTAACAAGATTAAGTGAATACCTAAAATTGTGGTCATTTTATTTCGATCTTTCCAGACATAATCAAAGAAGGAAAAGATTTTTCAAGTGTCTTAGGTCCCAGAAGTGTATGATAAATGCCGCCAAAGCCCAATACTGCAGAAGAAATTAAATGAAGTACTCCAGATACAAAGTATGTAAATGTGTCTATCCCCAGGGCCTACCCCCCAACCTAGAGTAGCCAGGTGGGGAAGTGAAATTAATCCTTGTTCATACATAGGCTTCCTTGGTACGAAATGGGCCACTTCAAATAGGTTCATTGCTCCGGCCCAGAATACGATTAATCCAGCACGATTACCAGATAAATTAATAAGTCGGGCATTTCCGGCCCACCAAGCGAAACCAGTGGTTTCTTGGTCACGACCAGCTAAGGCTAAAGTTCCATTCAAGAGCGTTTCCACGTGGTAGAACCTCCGAGCTCAGGAAGTCAGGTTAAGACGTCGACTTTGACAGGGGAGATGAAAAGGAATTCCTGTCTTTAGAAGTAAATCCCACTAAACTAGACTTGTACGCTTGACATGAAAAGTAGAGGCAATGTCTCACAACCGAGAAAAATTAGAGGGGGGGGGGGGTCATTTTGGTTTTGGGTCTGCAACGAATAGGTTCAAGAGATGAGAGAATTAAGGATACCCACCAGAAAGACTAATCCAATCCATAAGGATGTACTAGAAAATACAACATTTTTGTTACTTGACCAGCCATCAGGAGAAGCAAATACAACGGGTACGCTAATCAATAAGATTAATGAAGTAGCAATTAATGCAAAAACAGCCAATGAGACGAAGCTTTACTTAGATAGGGCTTTGATTGGTATTTTTTTTTTCTTAGTGATTGGAAAGGAGGGCACCTGGGTATGTTATAGAAAGGGAAGACGGAAGTATCGAATGACGAAGAGAGGCGGCTCGGCACGGAAGGAATGGAAAATCGTCAAGGATGACTTCTTTGTTGGCGGAACGAAAGTTTCCAAATAAGTCAGAATTTTAGCGGAAGCTCTTCCTTTGACAGCTATTCCTATGTCAGCTACTACTTTGTCAGAGGCTAAGTTTCCTCTATCTTCCGGGAAGGGAATAGAAGAAGAAGAAGTCCTCGTGACTCGGCTACATAAATTATCACATCATCCGAATAGATTTATATTGTCAATCAAATAGAGAAAGATAGTTTTTTGTACTTACCTTCCTACTAATAATAGATATGGTTGGTGATGCGATCCCCTTTCCTACCTAATCTAAGACTAATCTTAGTTTACAAGTGCCCTTATAAGTTTTTATAATATCAAAATTACTTTGTTCTTTCCTCTTCATCTTCATTTTTATAATACTAAATTTTTTATATTTTTATTTTTTAATAAGAAAAAAAGCTTATCGTCTCTTGTTTGCCAAATACTTCAACAATATTTTTTAAGTTTCAACACTTTTATCCAAATATGTAACTGCTTATTATAAAATAAATATCAGTACTTAAAAGCTGTTTTTAAACACTTACGTTTAAAAACAACTTTTTATAAGGCCAATCCAAACGGGCTCTAAAGTTATAGGCTTAAAATTACCCAACTTAAGATTTAGCCATAGGATCCTGTTCCTCCCCTTTCCGATCTCACTTCCGGCAAGCAGATTCACCAAGAAGCGGTCATCTTTGGTTATGATTTCTGACCTTTTTATATCATTCGCGCTCATTGATAACTGGCTATATTCAATGATAACTGGTTACGTCCAAAATGATGTCAGTAACGTAACAGAGATACGATTACAACTAAAGTTATGCTCTTTACATATAAGAACTTGTACTGGGCTCGGTAATTAAGAGCTTCAGTGGAATCATCATCGAGAGTTCTTCTATATGTGCTATTCAAGGACCAAGAATGAAGAATCTGCTGCCACAGAGCGGTCGTTGTTGTTAAATCAACCTTCGCCATTAAGTATGCACTGAAAGGGTGAAATTGTCTTTTCAACTTCATGTTAGCACTACTATTTTGCGTACAATAATTAAAAAATAGGTATATTTTAAATGCAAGGTTACAAATAAGCCATACAATGTTATTTTCCCAAAATATCTATTCAAAATTTTCAATTACCACTTTGATGTCATTTATATGGCAACAAGTAGTTCTTGTTGCAATTCTTTTAACATAGGAATTTCTTGAACAAATCATACTCTTTCGTATATGTTAGGAGGAGTCCAGTCTGGGAAAAGACAATTATCCATTTTTTCACCATTTTAAAACGACAAGACCGAAAAAGAAAAATTATTTACATTCAGCACGATATACGAATAATGTTACTTTTAAATAGAATGAAAAAAATATACAAGTTTGTAAAGCAGGATGTGTTCCTAGCATCATTAGCCATTAAGTTCTTTAAAAGAATTTAAAGTGCTCACTCTTTTGGTTTATACTAGTTCTTAAATATTATTTCAATGCCAATAAATATACTATTGGTTTGTGAATTAAAATATTATTTATTGTACCTAATGCCAATAAATATACTATTTCAAAATATTATTAAATAATATGATTGGTTTGTGAACTAAAAGTTAAAAAAAAAAGAGTATAAGATACTAAAAAGATGAATATTGATTGCAAAGAAATCTTTGCCATAGAAATCCTCAGATACATAATTGTGATTTATGAGGACTTCTAGAAGAATTTGTGAAAATTATTAATATATTTATTAACTAAGCAAACAAATAATAAGATTTTTCAAATAAAGAAAATTTAAAAATTAAATCTTTTGGTCTTTTGGGAATAAAGATGTTGGCTTACAACTCATAAAAGATACTGATTAGTGATAACGTTTAAAAATTGCTTATGTTGGCTTAATATTTTACAATAAATAATTAAATATATAAAAATATCGGAATCCTTTGTTGAAATAATTAAAAAGATGATGATAATTCATTAAAAATAGATTTCGTCTATAAGTTGAATATGTTTTTTTTTATGAAAATTAGGACGCCAACGATGATATCTTTCTTCTTTTATTGGCGAACAACGCAAATTGCATCTTGTTAAGCCTTGAGTTTTTTTCTCCCTCATAAATGGAAATCTTTTATTTTGGTTCTTCATGCTAATAACATGCGTGAGCCCTATATATTATGACTATTACATATAGACGTTCACATATAAAAAGGATTTAATATGCAAAATTTTAGTTGATTTTAAATTTCAAAAATTTAGAGAAATAATTTAATAACTATTTTGTTCCACTGAAAATTATTTTTAAAGGCTAAAAAAAGCGAATGATATTTTGGATTTTCTGCTATAGAAGATTATCATTTGTTAAATAACTAGAAAAGAAATGATGACAATTCGGTTAGAATAGAATTTGTCTATAAGATAAAAATGTTTTATATCAAACTATGGATACAATCCTTTTATTGGTCAACGAACCAAATGGTAATCTTGGTGAGCCTAAGTTTTCTTTTCCTCGTATAAATATTTTGTTTTCATTCTTGCGTGAGCTCCATATGTTAGGACTAATTGCATAAGTATTTAATATGTACTAAAGTTTTGTTAATTTTAAAATTTGGAAAAAATTTAAATTACACTTTTGTCTAGTAAAAAATCTATTTTTAAAGGATAAAAAAGGCGAACGACATAGGCCTTCGTGTTTAATTTTAATATAGTACTAGTCTTAAGGGTACGCGCTTTGCGCATGTATCTGTATCAATGAGTACAATAATTTTTTAAAAGTTGTGTAAATATTATTAGACAATTTATTTGAGTTATGTGAAATTTAAAATAAAATTTAAAGAAATTATTTTAACATAATAAATGTTGTTCCCATTTTAGTTAGTTCAATAAATAAAGATATCGTATACCAAAAAAGTTTTCAGATGCCTTGTTTGTGATTTAAAAAAGACAGTATACAAAAACTTGCATCTTTCTAACATAAAAGTATTAGCAGAATACACTCGTTCATCTTATTATACCTACTGAACAATAATGACATATCCTCGTAAAAAATCTTAGAAGCTTTCTGATATTACTCCAAATATAAAAGTACGTGAACTCCAAGATGCTGAATTACAATGCATTAATCTTGAAACATATGCGTATGAACAACACAAAACAAATAAAGAGTGGGTATCATAAAATTATTGTGATATATGTAAATGAAAAATTCATGTAGTAATACAAATATGCACGTAAAATAAAACAACTAATACAAAACCAAAAATTTGATTAGAGAAAAAGAACCTATAATGGTACTGCTAGAACATGCGAAGTTTGACGATTAAACTATAAAATTGTAGCCTATTTTATAGAATTATTTGCATGTGTATTTCGAAACAGGAAAAATTTAATTTTATAAAGTAAATTTGTGTATAGTTAAAATAGACAAAAAACTTTTACAAATAAGTAAAACTCCTAACATAAAAGAAGTCAAAACAACTTATTTTTCACCAAATCTTTTTTATGGGAAATTAGTCCTTCAAAAGTTTTATCAACTAATTAAGACTCTTAACGAAAAGCAAAAAAAAAAAAAAAACAACGTATGTGAAAATCAGGAAAAAAATTTTAACTACAAAATAGTCTCCTAAATCTAAAAGGTATTAAATACAGAATAAACTCCAACGTAGGGTGTTGATAGAAGAGGCGAAAATTTAGGCTATTTTTTTTTACCTTTCCTAGACTGTTAATAACAAGAGAATAATGAAACAACTAAATCCAAATTATAGGAAAATTAATTAAATGATTATTCTTAACTATTAATGAAAACTCAAATTACTATGTTGTTCAATATTAACACTATATTTTAAAGGATAAAAAAGGCGAACGACATTTCACTAAAGAACTTCATGCTTTTAATATAGTATAAATAGATATAGATAGATAGATATATAGATAGATAGATATAAATAGAATAAATTTCTATTCTTTAATTATGAATTATACTTTAAAAAGGTGATTTAAAAGTTTTCTTAAGAGAGTCAAAAGTTTATAAAGATGAATTCAACAATATCAGATTTACGTCGAAACTGATTTCTCGTTTCACCAAAAAAAAGTATGACAACGGCACACAGTAATGTCATAGTTTAGACTTTAGAGGTACATTTGGTTATTATATTTGTCCACAAATGTTAGACTTCTAACCTGTTTGGTTTAGGGGTAGGCATATATATTGCGTAAAATCGATAATCCGAATCGTTAATTATTTATTTAATTATCGGTATTGGATTATTGGGTTAACAATTCGGTAACCGGTTAATTTTTTTTATTAGGTTATCGATTTGGGCTTGGTTTGGCAATTCTGTTATTGGGTAAAACCGATAACCCAATAAGGATTAACTAATTTACTAGTTTACCCTTAAGAATATACATACTAGGGTTTCATAATTCATAGTTCACTCTTTGATTTCCCTATTCTTTCTCAGTTTCTCCGCCTCACTCCCTCACCAGTCAGCCCATCAAGACTCAGGCCGGCATCAGTCGCATTTCTCATTTTTTTTCTTTCACTCTCCAATCGCATCTTCACTTCATTTCTCAGTCCATCAGATTCTTCAGTCGTATCTTTACTTCACTTTTTTAGTCGCATCGTAGTATTAAACTATTAGTTGAAGTGTTGAACTCTGTTCTATTGTTGAAGATTTAGTTCTATTGTTATAAGCAGAACTATTAGTTTTATGTTTAGTAGAATTATTTGATGAAGTTGTTCTGTCTTCAAAGCAGTCAAAGGATAGTGACTCAACTTTTCACTTTTTCTTTTGACATTTACAAAAATTGCATCACAAACATGTGCATCGTGGCTGACACTTGTATTTGTTATTCATTTTGATTTCTTGTATTTACAGAAAGTGTCGAAGTAAAAATATGACTGATATTCTATTTTTTGTCACTAACTGATATTGGGATTTTTATTTATATTTTTTGGGTTGAAGAATGAAAGATATAAATTTTGGTTAGTGTTTATTTTATTAGATGTTGCAGTAAATTTAAATTCTTGTGAAATAAAACAATTCTGAAAAGAGTTTTGTATCAAAACTGTTTTATATGTTGTTAAATAATTTTAGTTGTTTTATCTTATCGGGTAAACCGAAAACTAAATCGTTAATGATCGATAATCGATTAACCGATAACCGATAATTAATATTTTATCAGTTTGATTATCTAACTATGATATTTGTAAACCGACAACCAATACGCAAAATCGATAATATTCATAACCGAACCGAATCAACCGATACCCACCCCAAGTTTGGCCGAACTTTTCAAGAGGCCAAAAATGCTTTTTCCCCTTAAATTGAGATGTTTGACCAAGTTTTTTTTGGGAGGAGTGCTTTATGAAATTGGAGGAATATGACTTCCTCACAAAAAGTTAGAAAAATATTTTTCAAAAATTCCACCTACCCTCACATCTAACCCCAACCCCTTCCAACTTCAAATTTTATTTATTTTTTGTTTTTATGCACCACCACCCAGCCCAACCCGTCACCCCCCTCCCCCGTGCAAGAAAAAAAATAGTTTTACCTTTTTATTTTTTTTATTTTTTTATTTTTTTGTATTTTCAATTATTTGTTTTTTCGTTTTCCTGAAACCTCCCCCCTCCCCTCCAAATAATAAATAATTTATGGTTTCATGTTTATTGTATTTAAATTGTTTATGAATTGTTTTGAGAAATTAATTTCCTTAATTTGTACACCAAATACTAAAAAATGAGTAAAATTACTACTATTTATTTTTCAAGAAAATATTTCCGCTATGCCAAACACACCCTTAATGGCTAAACCACAGTTTGCTAGCAGCCGCATTAACCTTAAAACAGATCTTGTAATATTTATGAGGAATAAACGTGTAACATACATATATCGAATCTCATGACTGGTGGACACCAAGCGTCTTTCGATGTCTCCTTTTTATTACTACGTATTTTCTTTCCACTCGTCATTTCATATAATTAATCCAACCACGATTCACTGATACATCACAATTCTGCTTCCACTCTCATTTGGTATACTGATTCCCATCAGCTTCCTTCAAACTCCATCATTTTCCTATTTCTTCTCTCTTTCTGTTGTCTGAAAGATCTTAATTTCATTACATCTTCTTAACTTCTTTTGGGAATAAGTTCTTTCCAAGAAAACTCATTAGCTTAATTTCTTAATTTGTAGAGTTCTCAGTTGGACTTTTTCCAAGATTCTTTTGAATCTTTCACTAAATTCTCTAATCCATGAAAAGGGTATTCTTATTCCCAGTATACGATTCTGAATTAAATACCACAATATCCTTTTCGGTGTCATAAAAATCTCATTTGCACATCAAGTACTTGTATTGTCCTGAAGTTGTGGAATGGAAACTATATTTCCTACTTCATCAAGTTGGATGATACAGCAGAACAAGAACTCAATATGGACTAAAGAAGAGAACAAACTGTTCGAAAGTGCTATAGCGATATACGATGAGAATACTCCGAATAGGTGGTTTCAGGTGGCAGATATGATCCCTGGAAAGTCGGTGCTTGATGTGATGATGCAATATCAGGAACTAGCTGCAGATGTTTGTGACATTGAAGCTGGATTGGTTCCAAATCCTGGTTATTTCACGTCTTCTGATTGTGGATTACAAACATTTAGAAAGAGAAGCAGGTCTTCTGATCAAGAAAGAAAGAAAGGTGTACCATGGACAGAGGAAGAACACAGGTAAATATATTGATTTGGTTTGTTCTTAACACCTTTTTTTTTGTTTAAATTGGTTAATAAAAGTTAGTTTTTGTTTATTTGATCGATATAGGCGATTTCTAATGGGTTTAGACAAGTATGGTAAAGGGGATTGGAGGAACATATCCAAGAAAATGGTAATCTCAAGAACACCAACACAAGTAGCAAGTCATGCTCAGAAATACTACCAGAGACAGCTCTCAGGATGCAAAGATAAGAGAAGACCTAGTATCCATGACATTACCACGTTCCATTTCGTAGCCGACGACACATCTCAAAACAACATCAATTCTCTCACTAAAGAGAAGTTGAACAAATTCACAACTACAACAGATGTAGTGAAATACTGGAATAGCTCAAGTAATGAACATCTTATGGATTTTCGATCGTCTTATGGAAGTTCAAATGTGGCATACCCGCATGAGATTTCTTCACAGTCTTGGGATGGGGATGGAGCTGTATGGGATTGATGAGGGACAGGGTTGAAAAATGTCTATCTAGCTAGGATTTGGTTTTATGTTCTTGTTGTAATATAAATCAAGTTTAGTTTGTTATAATGTACCAGTCTAGTTTATTTGGTCTGAATTTCAGTCTTCGACTAATAAAGTCTCCAGAATTTCTATCTTGTTTCATTTGATCACGTAAACATATGCGTGTGGCCACAAAAGAATCGAGTGTAGTAGTCTATTATTTCCTTTATGAACATTACTTAAATGTTAAATACACATTATATTATCTGGTTTATTTCAGCATTGGAAGTTGCCAAAGGTTCTGTTACTCTCATTTTGTATGTAGTGATGGAACTAGGGCTGTGCAGGGTTCGGATCGGAACGGATTTAACATATTTTGGATTAGATCGAATTTCGGATTCTAGAAAATAAAATCCAAATTCGATTCAAATTAATACTGGATCAGATCGGATTTTCGGATTTCGGATACGATTATTATGCCTCAAAGTTGCAAACTCATATGTATATTTTCTCTGTAAAAAAGGCAATATATTAAGAAAAATTCACGTTTCTCCAATTATAAGAGTACTATGGTGTTAATATAGCTAAATCCATCAATTGTAAATGTTATAACTTGGGAGGAAAATGTAAAAGAAGTAATAACTATCCGAAATTAAAGTTTAGTATCTATACATGCCCTAATAATTTCGGATTTTGGATTGGATCGTATTAAAATTATACCAATCCAAATCCGATCCGAAATTCAAAATTTTAATAAACACAATCTGAAATTAAACGGATTGGTTCGGATTTTGGATATCCGAACCAATTGAACAGCTCTAGACGGAACTATTGGTTGCTGATTAATTATTCTATATTTTCCTAGCCAAATACAAAAATGTAAAAAGTTTCTGTGTTCTTTTGCAATAATTTCCAAACATTTCCATATTGAACTTTCTGACAATTACTTCGGCTTGAGGTTTCCACTAGCTAATAATACTAGTACCACTTTTGGAATAGTGCTGGAACCTTTTTTTTTTCTTTTTCTTCTTTTTATTAAGTATTGGCAAAAACGGGGACCTCTTAGTTTGTGTTGTGCATACATAGACCCTGCCCTTATTTTGTCCATTCTTAAATTGACTCCAAAACAATGAAACATTAGTCAAGAAGCTATATCAGTGAAAGTAGAGACCAATCCAGTCCATTCAGGCTATCTGTCACTTTGCATTATTTGAAACCGGACTGGTATACTCTTTAACATGGTATAATATTGTTCGATTTGAGTTAAAATCTGCAAAATTTTCTCCAAAAGCCATACACTATCAAAAGATATTTTATACCTTATAATTATATATACTCCTTTTTCTTAGGAAAAAAGATGCAATTTGGCCAAGTTGACTGGGTTTGATCCTGCAAGTCACTTTTTATTGAGGTTGCATTCCACTAATTTTAGAATCATCCCTTTCTGTTCAGAATCATATTGTTCACATTAGGATTTACTACTCAAGAGTATTACCATTACTGATTTCATCCACTTTTTCATATTACTGCATCACGCAGTTTCTTGTAGTATTATTCTTACGCTATACCATTTCACATCTAGTTTAAACAATTATTTTTGAAGAGCTGCCCTCAAATTCAAAGAATAAACTAGTATGACCACATTTTTCTTCTTTTATTGAGAAAATTAATTTCGTCCTTTGCAAGATTAAATTCATAAACTTTGTTATCTTCCATATGTCTGTTCAGTAAAAGGGAACCTTGGAGCAACAATAAAGTTGTCTATGTATAATCTATAAATGTGAAATCAACCACTGATACTCATGATATCTATATTACACCTTCTTGGGATGCAACCCTTTCCCGCATCCTATGTGAATCCGAAATGCTTCGTGCACTAGGCTGCTCTTACACATCTATCTAGCACATTACACCTTAAAGCACATAGAATTTATGTCACATTACTAGCCAATGTTAGAATGTGCAGCGGAAGAAAGAGACTACCAATTATAATATTAATTTGAAATTCGGATGAATTAAATCCTACAATAATTAATTGCAGTTTATTCCACTAAAAAGCTGCAATTGAACTCCTCAATTTAAATTCTGAAATTCATTAACGCTTATTTTTAACTCCTCATATTAAGATTACAAATACCAGTTAATTAAACTAGATCACTGATAATTTAATTTAATCAACTAATTAAATTTGTTATAATTTTGCTTAATTTATTTCATGTGACGCATACAAAATTCTGGCCGGATTTTCAAATAAAAACTTATAAGCTTACATAAAGGGGTATCATCAAACTCGTAACTGATTCATGGTTTCTATCAACTAATTATTATTTCACAAATATTATTCGTTATTGTACAATCTATTATGCCTACACTAATACTGAATAGAGTTGTACCTTTTGATAAATTAAAATAATAAACAAATCACATTGATCATAACAACTATATCAAAATTAGGAGTATAACCTCATTTAATGAATTAGAGAAAATATTTTACACATATTCAGTATAAAATATCTTTTCTCTACTTGGTCTATTCGGTGTACACTAAGTATACTAGCATAAGAACTTGGAGCAGAATCACTCAAATAATCAAGATAAATTGTACTTTAATCTTGTGCATCATCAAGATACTTTGCCTAACAATATCTTTTATTGTGAACATAGTTTATTAATTATGAGAACCGATAATTTAACATTCTGTGCATGAGCCAAGACTCCATACACTAATTTGTCTACTACATAACTAAAGGACACACATGTAAAAAATTATCGGTTATCGGCTTATCAGTTATTGGTCCTTATCGGTTTACCCGATAAGATAAAACTGAAATTAAAAGTGCTCAATTGCTCAAACTGGATATCAAAAATTGCAACTCCTCTAACCATAAATTTCACATGAGTAGAGAAGACACCAAGACTGGTGGTTAGCAAACAGAAAACTTAAATCAGAAGCAAACAGAGGCAAAAATCTTGAGCAAACAGAACAATTAACAAGAAGCAAACAAAAAATCTTGAGCCAAAACTTACACGATGCGATTGACGAGTGAGGGAGTGAGTCAACGTGACTGGCGGAGAACTGGTGAGGCTCAGGCACTGACGTGGCATCTAGTGGAGAACTGGTGGTGAGCTTGAGAGTTGCGGCTCAGGCACTGACGTGGCATCTAGTGGAGAACTGGTGGTGAGCTTGAGAGTTGCGGCTCAGGCGTCTGGCGTTACACGATGCGAATGACTGTTTGGAGTTGGGGACTGCGACGGAAATACAATGAGAGAGACAAAGATTGAGTGAACTGAAGAGGGAAGGGAATTAGTAAAATAAAACCCTAGTATATACTTAAGGGTAGATTAGTAAATTACTTCATTCTTATTGGGTTATCTGTTTTTACCCAATAACAAAAATGCAAACCGAGACGAAACCGATAACCCAATAAATTTTTTTTTTACCCTGTTACCGAACCGTTAACCCAATAACCCAATAAAAAATTAACGGTTCGGGTTATCGGTTTTACCCAATATATGCCCACCCCTAGTTCAATATACACTAAGTATACTAGCACAAGAAGTTGGAGCAAAACCATTCCCATAATCAAGATAAATTATACTTTAATCATGTACTACAATCTTCAAAATATTTTGTCCAACAATATTTTTGACTATGAACATAGTTTATTAATTACGAGAACCGACAATTTAATTTTTTATGCATTAGTCAAGACTCCAAACATTAAATTGTTTACTGCATAACCAAAAGACACACATATAATAAATGATCTATCCAAAATAATACTTTATTAAATTAAATAAATCAAAAAAACATTTGTTCCATAGAAAGTAAAATATCATTTATATCTAAACCGCATGATTAATACTTAATAGTATATCCCAACAGTCAACACAATAAGATCTTACTTAGAGGAGATTACCATCTCACCAATGTTGTTTTTTTCCTAGCGAATTCCATATCATAAAGTAAGTTTAGCTCCACCAGTTGGGGAGATTCGTATCCAGGAAAGGTACAATGATTCTGATTGATTGTCCATTTTATTGATGGGTTCAATATAGACTACTCAACTTTGTAAATGACAAGAGACGGACTACTATTACAAGAGCATCAGCACCTTTTGCAAGTTGCAAAATAAAGAAGCACAACAGTGAATTCCTTTTTAAATTTGATCAAAACTTTTAAGGAGATTTAGACCTCATCACTTGGAAACAAATTCTCATACTTTTGCTTTCGTTTTCCTTCAGGTAAAAGAATGGAAAGGAGACTTTTTTTATTTATTAGGTGATATTCCCACTAATGATTTATTGCCGAGGAGTACCTAAATCAAAATTTGTAACAAGAAATGAGCGCACATAAACTGATTTAATACACCCTGTAAGTATTTTTTTTGCAGTGCTGATTTCTTGATATTAACAGAATCTGCGTCTATTGATTGAGTCCAACAGGTATAACAACGGTTGTAAACATTGCCTACAGTGGTCGAAAAAAAAGAAAGAGCGAGCAAGCACAAACAAAACTAGACAAAATTACACAGAAAAACTCAAGATAAATCAATAAAGAAAAGTTGATATCTTGACACAATGCTTAAAAGGAAAACCTTAAGCTCTTACAAGAGTACTATATGAAGGGTCCGTTTACCGTTGGCTTCCAATTATTTGATACAGATGGCTCTTTTTCTCTAATAATTTTTCCTCATAAATTGTGCTCCACCATTTAATTTTAGGAGGAAGCTGTATAGTTTATTGTTACTAACATTTCTAAAGCTAAAACAGAACCATGTAAAACCAAAGTATACTGTAATAAAAGAGACAATCTTTACAGGAAGCTAAATATTTAGTAATCATTTGCAACAAATGAGTGATTTGAAAGATAAGTTTCCAAGAACTTGCTTAACATGCAAGAGCTTGAAACCTGATATTCTTTAACATCCGTACAACATCTTTCAAACTCAATCCTTCTTGCAGGAGATTCAACACAACAATCTAGTGTAACTTTCATGATTGATGCCACACAACCTAACTTTTGCATGAAGTGATTATCCGCTGGTTGTGTACGGGCAAAATCGGAGGTAAAGTTTTTCCGATTCCCCGATAAGGAAACATGAGGGAATTACGGTTCGACACTTAGGGGAGGATCCATAAGGTAAAATGCGGAGAACGTGAACCCATGGTCTCTTTGCAAAATTAAATATTTTATGAATATATTTTCTAAAATTGATATAATATTAACTATTGGCACTCATGCTCCAAGAAGATTGTATGGTGCACTTGTTGAAAGTTGAGTTATTTGCCAAGAGAAAGAGGGATCAATTCCCACTTAATATATATTTTTCTCTTTTTTAGTAGTGCACCCATGTACTAGAAATCCTAGATCCGCCTCTGTCGACACTACTATAAGCAATGTCAAAGGATCCCTCGTATAGAAACCGGGGTGGAGTGAATGGTGTTTTTGGGATCGAGTACGTCTGAATAACGAACTCGGACCAAGTAGAGTTTCGAGACCACGAAAAAAGGAGGAACGGTTAGGAGTGACAGTAGGGAGCCGTAATATTCGCCCTCAACAAGATATTACGGCAGGAATCCCGTCCGATATTAACTACGGATCGACATTTACCGGAACAAAAAGATTTTTACCTTATTTAGACTTGTATAAGGACTGAAATTCCCCTACTATATAAAGGGGAGAATTTCTTTTATTTTGTCACATTGTTGACACACAAATCAAAGCAATAAAAGTTTATTTTTATCTTCTATCTATTATTCAAGGTGTTATTTAGTTATTCTCTTCTTTAATCGCAATCGAGTTATATCGAGGGTCGAATCGAGGACGGATTTCTGTGTTCAACTTAAGATCAGGCTTAATTGATCATCACATTAAAATTGGTTTCATCGTTCATTTTATCTTTAACTTAATTACTTTTTGTTCTTAGATCATTCGTATTAAATTAAATCACATATTCTTTAAACTACGTACAAATTTAATTGTTACTCATTTTTTAGGGTAAATAGTTTGGCGCCCACCGTGGGGCTAAGGATAATAGTGGTGATTTGATGCAAATCTACATAACACACCATGTTTTATGCTTGTTCTCTGAAGTTTTGATTCCAGGTTAGCCTAAGGATGTCAAATTCTCAGTCCGCTCACTTGAACGTTGACGTTGAGTCATGCCATAATGGCGAGAACAATAACGTGATACCTAGCAATGGTGTGCCCCTGTTGATCCCAATGGTATCCCAGTCGCTAATCTGGCTGATGCTAACTCATAGGTTTCCATCAACATCAATCTACCGATTGATCCGAAAAATAGCATTCGCGGTAGACCCCGACCAACGGCTCGAGATGCGCCTGAAGGTGAAGGTGATGAGGTTGAGCCGGCGCTCACTATGGGGTGTTCACACTTCGGAGGGGCTCCTACAGCCCATGCGCAATATATAATATCACACCCGCTGCGGCGTGCAGCCCGATCCATGCATAATCATGAATGCATAATCATACTTACCATTTTTTGTTCGAGTTATCAGAATTCTAATTAGGTGATTAGAACCTTTGCATTTCACTAGCCATTTCAATATAATATTCAATTCAGGCTAATATTAGGAAACATGTTATACGTTATGGAAACAATAATAACAATCCCTACGGGATTCAAGTAGTCGGCATACAGTCCCAAATATATCCATAACCATCAAGTAGGAGGTTTACCAGCTAATTTCAAGCCAATAATTTAATTCAACATCATTCGGTCTGACTAGTTCACAATCCTCTATTACAATTGACCCCGCACTCACCGTAGAGTACATGTCTTGCCTCATCATAGCGTCACAATGTGACATACCGAGGTTTCAAACCATCCGGTCATTATCCACATCTATTACTCACCTCAAATCGGTCGTGGGCTTAGTCCGCTATGCTTTTGCCTCTTGAATTCATTTCTTCGCGCATTGAATCTACTCAAAACCATAAGGAATATGTTACAATGTGCTAATGGGACATAACCCAATCGGAAGAACTCGAAAAATATCCAAAAACATGAAATTGGCAAAAACCTTAGCCCGGGGCCCACATTTCGAAAAGTTCCAAAATTTACATTTTCGGACTCCTCGTCTCGTCTCGCCACGAGTCCGTACATACCAAGAACTCCCAATTCGGACTACAAATATCCCTTCAAATCCTAAATTTAAGATTTTTTCTCCAAGCCCTAATTTCTTGATTTTTAACCATAAATTCATGAATTCCATGGATGATTCTTGAATAAAAATATGTAATTAACTCATAAAATTTACCTCCAATCAATTCTGAGTTGAAACTTCTTACTTCCAGTCGAAATTGCTCCCAAGACGCTCAAAAATTGAGGAAGAAATGAGTTGGGGCGCTAGGGAAATGTCTTTAAAACATTCTGCCCCGATCTGAATTTTCTTCATCGCGTTCGCGACCCCTCTCACGCGAACGCGAAGACCAAACTTCTGAAAATTCCAAAATGCTCTACGCGAACGCGACACCACGTACGCGAACACGACACCACGTACGCGAACGCGATGCACTGCGACCCTCCTTTTATGCGAATGCGACACATGCATCGCGAACGAGATGCCTAAATGATCTAGGCTCCCAGGCCTTTATACGCGAACACGACTCTCCTCCCGCGAACACATTGGCCAGGCTCCCAGGACTACGCGAACGCGATGGCTAAAATGCGAGGCAAAAATTTCAGGGATCCAAATTTCCTCTACGCGTCCGCGTAGCTCCTCATGCGAACGCGATGAAAAACGTACCTACAACATTCCAGCAGAAAATATGATGTGTTCTAAGGCAAAAAATGATCCGTTTAACCACTCGGATTCACCCCGAGGCCCCCGGGACGTCAACCAATACCACCAACCTACTCCAAAAAATGATACGACCTTGTTCCAATCATAAAAATACATCCTTAAACACAAAAATCATTAAATCACGACGGATTCAAGCCTAAGTTAAACTAAAACTTTCAAATTTCTCATACAATCAAAAACCCGACCAAACGATGTCCGAATGAACTAAAACTTTGTGGGCATGTCCAAAATCACCTAACGAAGCTACTGCAACTCTCGAAATTCCATTCCGACTCCCGGATTAAAATCTCGCATATCAACCGGAATTTGCAGAAATTCAACCTTTGCCAATTCAAGCCTATTTCTACATCGGACCTCCAAAATCGACTCCGATTACACCCCTAAATCACAAATCATCCCCCGAAGTTAACCGAACTACCAGAATTCAATTTCGAGCGCTCTAACTCATAGGTCAACGTCCGGTTGACGTTTTTAAACTATTCCTTCACTAAAGAGACTAATTGTCTCATTTCCTACCAAACTGAATCCAAATTGAATCAAATTCACCAAGTAAACATATTGAAACATGATTAAGAATATAATGGGGAAAACGGGGTGGTAACTCACGTGATGACGAGCCGGATCGTCACACTTGCATTCTGTCCATTTTAATAATTCCTCTCACCTCATTAGTGATGTTATTTTCACTCAAGAAAATTTCTTTTTCAGTGAGCAACGAACTTATTGCAATAATTTCTATTGTCAATAACTTGGGGTGAAATTGTATTCGTCCCATCAGAATATACTCAAGCAAGAACAAAAGGTTATCAAATAAAAGGTAAAAAATGGCTTGTCAATTTGATAGAATGAACCAATGTGGAGCAAGCATAAGCAGTCTATATATTATTCGGCGAAGCATTTTTATTTTTATTTTTTGACAGAGCGACTCATAGTTTCGGCTTTCGAAGCTATTATTATTTTTTATTTTATTGTAAAGAGTTCAATTAAAAATAAACTAGAAAAACCTTGCGGGCTTGCGCACACAGTCAAATCGCTATTTGACCGTATAGTAGTTATGGCTGTCCAATGGGATGGGCCGGCCTGCCCCGTCCCGCGTCCCATCCCCATCCCGTCCCGTCCTGTCCTGTCCCGCTTCAAGTCAAATGGAATGGGCCAACGCGGGACGGGACGAGACGGGACGGCCATTTCGTCCCGTTTGTCCCGTCATGTTTTGTCCCGCTTTGTCCCGTCTCGTCCCGTCCCATCCTGTTCCGCGTCCAGCCATTTTTTTTTTGAAAAAAACTAGCCGTTTATAGCCGTTGGGCAACGGCCAAAATTGAAAAAATAGCCGTTTGGACAGCCCCTATACCCCCCAAAATATCCCTACCCACAAACTTTTAATATAACCCCTAAGTTTATTAAATTATACTTTGGCCCTATTTTCTACTATAAATATCTCCCATTCTTCTTTATTTTTTCGCACAAAATCAGTCTTCTCTCTCAAATCTCTTACCATCTAATATTCTATCTATATTTTATATTATTCTCTAAATTTTGTTACTATCAAGTATCAAGTTTCAACTTTTAAGTATTTGGTCAATTTTTTTGGAGCAACTTTCAACCTTCAAATTAAATTCGTGAAGTATTTGGGCAATTTCTTCAAGTTTCAATATTTAATCACGGCGCACTCGTTCCATCTCCTAATTTTAATATATAATTTTTGCGTGTCATTTTAGTGCTTAATTTTTGTATTTACTTTGCGTGTTATATTTTTGTATTTCATTTGTATGTTTAATATTTGTGTTAGCTAAATTTGAATTATGACACCTAAAAATGCATTTGGTATGCTTAAAAAAAGTAGTAAAAAAAGCAGCAAATGTGAAAGTAGTAGTAATCCTAGTCCTAATCCTAACCCTTCTACTAGACCTAGAGTTAGAAAGAATATTGATGAAATGACTCATGTTGATGAAACTTCATTTTCCTAACCCCCCATATTTTATGATGTTCATATCGAAAAACAATTAGATAACGAAATTTTACAAAGACAATTTGGCAATGATATTTTTTTGAGGATGAAGAAAATGAGGAAGAAGAATTAGAGGAAATATCCACTAGTCCTGCAACACAAGCTCCAACTCAGAGTCAATCTCAGTCTGGAGCTTTACCCCCTGTACCCCATGTAAGGGGTAAGCCTAAGGCTGAACGTCCCAAAACATCACTTGTATGGTATACTACTTATGAAATACTTAAAGTTGCTTTTGATTATCGGGTTCCTATCCAAAAGGTATTTAATATGCATAATGATTACCCTGTTGATCAAATTATTGATTCTGATTAGGACGCAATCAGAGAGCTTACTAGATTTTTAGAATTTTTTTTTATTATGCTACAAAATAATTTTCTGGTATATATTATCCTAATGTTAGCCAAATATTATGGTATATTTGTGGAATTTCTATTGTATTTTCTAAGTATAAAACAAATCCAACTGATGCACCGGCCATTAAAGAAATAATTTAAAATTTTAAAAAGTATTTTTTCACTATTCCGAAAGTTTAATTAATTTGTACTCTAATTAATCAATCTTTAAAACTAAGAGGTGCAAAGGGACTTGTTCGTAAAATTTATGAGAATTTAGAAATTCAAGAAAATGAAGAACCATCTCTCGAAAACTGCCAAGCTAGCATATATTCTTATGCTAGATTTATGTTTGATAAATATAAATCTATGGATACAACTAGTACTGAAACTACTCCTTCTACTACTAAATCGGGAGCAGAAGTTGTATGGGAAGAGATGGATGATATAA
This sequence comes from Nicotiana noctiflora, assembly GCA_032618575.1. Lineage (NCBI taxonomy): Eukaryota > Viridiplantae > Streptophyta > Magnoliopsida > Solanales > Solanaceae > Nicotiana > Nicotiana noctiflora. The sequence goes on along the minus strand of JASVEL010013752.1, from coordinate 99,941 downwards.
CAAGTTTGGATTCCTCCATTGATGATGAACTTGATTCTTATCTTAATCAAGGATTGGAAACTGAAGAAGGCAAGGAACAACTTTTGTCATGGTGGAGGTAGCGTGGCAAGGCATTTCCAACACTTTCAATTATGGTCCGAGATATCCTGACTATTCAAGCATCATCAGTAGCATCAGAGAGTGCTTTCAGCGCGACAAGATTTCAAATTGGAGATCATAGACATTCACTAGTAGAGGACAATCTAGAGATTTCCGTATTATTGAGAGATTGGATTAATTCAGAAAGAAGAAATCTTGGATTTGAAAAATGAACCACTAGGGAAGAAGAAGAATACAATGAGATACTAACCACTGGGAGCGATGACGGCATGGAGCTCATGGAACATCAATCAACATTGCCAATTCCATTAGAATGTCCAAGAGATATTATTGATAATCTACAAAGAAGCTATATAGGAGCTTACAAATATTAGTATGATAATTTGCAATTGGCTATTAAGAGGCCTAGTTCAAACAGAACCCTTCCTAAAAGGTGGCTGCGTAGATCAGGTGTTCTTCAAAAGAATTATATTTGTATTTGAGATTTGAAGGTTCTATTAATAAAATAAAAGGCTCTAAGCGTTGAATTATTTTTATGAATTATCTTAATAAATTATAACTCTATTATAAATTTATATTTACTAGAATGTTTCATTACAAGTCTTTTGTTTTAATATTTTTATAATTATTTACTTAGTTTTTTAATTTTCGTTTTAACATTTAAGTTTGTTAAATAAGTCAAAAAACTAGCTGTTGCAAACTTAAAAACTTAGTCATTTTCAAAAAACTAGATATTCTTTAGAAAAAAAATACACTTAAGGCCCACAAACCTGTCCCGTCCCGTCCCGTCCCGTCCCATTTCGTCCCGTCCCACCCCGTCCCGTCTTGTTTGTTAGCGAGACGGGATGGGACTCCCATTCTGCCACCGTCCCGCTTAAATATCGTCCCGTCCAGTCAATTTTGTCATGTCCCGTCCCATTTGACAGCCATAGTAGTAGTAGAATTTAGGGGCGAGCAATCACCTGGACGTATCTAGCTTAAGAGATATGGGTTCACGTTCATGCAGATCCTCTTTCTAAATCATGTATAATCATATATATATATATATATATATATATATATATATATATATATATATATATATATATATATATATATATATATATATATATATATATATATATTCATGTGGTATAATAATTATTGGGTGAATCTTTGCAAGTAAAATTGGCTGGTTTAAATCTTAAACTGAATGGTCTTGTTTCAAATACGAATTTTGTGAATGAAAATCACAAAAAATTTAAAAAGAATATAATTTTAAGTCTATATTTTCAAAAGTGTACTGTGTTTATGCTAGGAACCTAAAGTCAAACCGTCAAATATAAATTTTAAATTTAATTTTTTATAACAATGCACACATCCTCTTGAGATCTTGGCTGTTGGACTAGTTATATAGTACTTAAACTACTGATATTAAAGAGACAAACTTACCTTATAATTTGATTTTATAAGCATAAAGCTTCCTCTGTAAAAGTCGAGCACCCGCATACAAAATGATGAAACAAAAAGAATACTACAATATCTCATGAATTTAACTTTTATGTAATAAAAATATTTGCACTACTAAATCACTTAAAAGTAATTAGAGATAACTCTTTTTAATAGAATTAATTTGTTACTTAGAATATATAATAAGTAAGCCTATTATAATATACTAAATTATATTAATGGTATAAAAAATTAATTACACTATCAATATATATAAACTAAAATCCTATGTTTATGCCCGAGCGTTAGTTGCTTCCGCCAAGTTGATAGAGTGAGAAGCCTATAATTCCTGATTTTAAGGAATTCAATTACAAATAGAATAAGAAACCATGCGACCTGGTTTTGACTACCGTAAAGTACTAATTTTAAAGAGGCACACTTTCCTTAATAACTTGATTAATAGTCAAACTATAAAACTTTTCCTATTAAAAAGTTTTTACTTTTCTTCTCAATATTCTCTTACAACGTACACAAATTAATTATATATATACAACCAAATACCTAAAGAAGTCTCTCTCCTCCTCCTCCTTCTCATTCTTTCTCCTCTCTCCATTAATTATAGTAGTAATTCTTTCATGCATGATGGATTTTTTTGGAAGAAGATTCTACCATCCGAGGACACCTGAAGACAATGATCCAACAACTTTAAGTAGAAAATACAACAATGACTTTTGCTATTATGATAACAATAATAGCTGGGAAGAAGAGTATGTGATGAAGCTACTTATCAGAAAAACTTCAAATATTTATCTACAGAATAACACTTTCCCATATTATTCGGATGGGATTTACGCGACGTATCGCGTGATAGTGAGCGACGAGAGTGGGAGAGAATTCACCACAAGCAGAAGAATGGGAACGCCAGTGCCAGTATGGAATGAAGTTCTTGAGATATCTTTCAGTAACTTACCAATTGGTCAGAAATTAAAGTTGATGGTGGTTCGTCAAAATTACTACAGAAATCCAACAACTGGTGAGGATGAAGTCTACTATGACGATCCAGGAACTTCTACTGGAGAGGTTGTGGTTGGAAGGGCTACACTTTCAGTGCCTCAGATCATACAGCGTGAGGAAGATCAAGAGATTGAACTTGTGAAACTTGTTGGGCTTGATATCAGGGTCGCAGCAATTATTAGTTTGAAAACTTTGCTCACTAAAGTGAGGAGAAGATCTTATAACATAGACTAGGAAATTTTTATTAGTGTTAGCGTTTTCAGTAGAGTGCTGTGATGCATTAGTGATTTTCTCTCATAGTTTTTGCTTGTTTTTTCTTCGATATTTTAGTTAGAATAGTCTGTTTCGGTCCCCTGATATGCGCCGATAGGTATATGTGCTTTGAATTTAAGTTGCATGCGCCCATAATATAAAGAGTCCTTTTACAATATTGATAGCCAAGTTAACTTTTTATATTTTATACCCTTTCTAAGAATTCCTTTTGTTTGGTGACTCAAACTCCCAACCTTAAAAGCCCTTTCTTGTCCATGGTAAAATTAGTGAGTCCTATAAATTTTCAAAAGTACAATGAGTTTACTATGGACATTAAAGTGGGAAGTGAAATTGGTAAGTGCTATTAATAGAAATTTACTTTTAACTACAATCATAGAAAATTGTACTCCCTCATGTTTAAAATAAGTGATTTTTTGGACTTTTTATTGTGGTCCAAAATAAGTAATTTTTTCAGATTTCAATAATGACTTAATTATTTTTTTCCAACATTGTCCATGGAGTAAATAGTGTTGAAATATGTGTTCGGAGTGTTTATGTGAGATAATAAATATTAATATGGTCACTTCCATAACTAACTAATGCTAAAATGTTGATTTCTTAATCTATTTGAAAATACCCAAAATCACTTATTTTGGATAGGAGGGAGTAATTATAATATATAAATAATTATATTTTCAAAATTGTACTCAATTAATCATGCATAGTTCAAGGGTTGACCCACCGCTCACCCTGTCCTACGTTGAAACAACGTGAATTCCACAATCTATTGTCACTTCGTTCATAAAAAAATTAAAAGTAAAAAAAAAAAAAAGCCAATTCAAAGAACCTGAACGACCTCACTTCCCATCTCAGTCAAGATGTATTTTAATCCCTAGTCATGGATTTAGTACTAATATATGCTTCGATTTACTAAAACTGTGAATTCTAGAATTAATGAGTTTAAGTTTTATGCTCCGCTAGTATAAAGTAATTTACATAATCACATTGCTAAATTAGAATAAATAGTACTGCCTCTATTAAAAATAAAAAATAAAGCTATTACTAGATGGGGAGTAAAACAAAATTATTTTACCACAAATTTTGCAAATAATTTTTAATTATTTTAATTTATTCACTATTATGACTATATTACTTATATGTAATTTTTGAATATGTAAATTATATTTCAAAAAACTTAAAGAATCTATGATCAAACTCATATAGAAAATTATAGTAAATTTGATAATCATACTACGAAAAGATTCACATAAATTAAAATGGAGGGAATAAGTGTATAGGGTTGAGTTTGACCAGACCCATCTTCAAACTGACACGACCTGTCGTATGGGCAAAGGTCGAACCCGAGGGACGACTCAAGGCTAATCAAAGGGACGATCATGCTATTACATCAGTTCCAGCGTGTTTCCAGCGTGTGCTTCACCTTTAGCTAGTATTTTGTCTTTACATTGTAAATACGAAAAAGGGAAAACCTCCCAGCTATATAAGGAGGGTTTCTAACTGGGTAAAGGGGAATCAATTTTTATCAAGAACATTCATTCTCTCTCTATTTCTCTCTTTTTCTGAATTACACTCTCTCTCTCTCTGAGGAACTTGTATCTTTTACCTCTATAACATTATCATACGGTCATGTTCTTTAACTTCTCTAAATCATCAAGCCACAAAGGATAACACATACTCTAGAGTCGATTATCTTTGATTACGATTTACCTATTTTCATACATTTGATAGATTTGCTTAAATATTGTTCGATAACATTTTAAGTCAAACAATTTGGCGCTATTGTGGGGATTTCGGCAAACAAAGTCATAGTTCACATCTAGAGTATCAAAGACAACGATCATTATCCTTCAAACATTGCAGGACCAGCAAATGGCATACAGAGAATCTAGGCTAAAGATGATTGTCGATGTCTCAACCAACCTTATGGGCCCCCTCAACGAGGTCGGAAGAGAAAATATTGCAAACGCAACGCCGAGTAGTCTTCCGGAGGAAGAAATTTTGCCTTCCTCACTCGAAGATCTAATGATCTTGCATGAGAAAGGGTCTTCGATATTTGCAGTAAAGGAAACACCCCTAGTAGTTACAAAATTGCTGGAGGAGTGGTTGACGAATACCCTAAGGCCTAAGCAGCCTACTTAAGAAACCATCTCCGGGAAACCCCAACGATTCGCTAGCGGCAGCAACCACCACGTTCGCGGGCGAGCTAGGCGCTATGCGGACGAGCAGCGCTCATACAAATATCAACACAAGCGACAATGCACTCGCAACAGTCCTAAGGAAAATGAATGAAATGGAGAAAGAGAATAAGGCACTCCGTGACCAAATGAAGGAGCACCAGGAAAGGGTAGATAAAATACCCGATGCACCAAAATTACTGGTGAAATGCGATGTAGGACGGTTCATCGAGCAACCGTACAGTGAAAAAGTCGCCACTTACCCGATCCCAAAAACCTTCAAGATGCCCCCATATTTGAGAATATATGGCGGAACCACAGATTCGGAAGATCATCTGATCCACTATGTAAGTGCTGTAAAAGGAAATGACTTGTTAAAGGAGCAGGTGATGTTCGTACTGCTGAAAAAGTTTGAAGAAACCCCAACCGGAGGAGCGCTAACATGGTACTCACAACTACTAGCCAGATCGATATCAACGTTCGAAGAAATGGCGGACAAATTTATCAGCTCCCATGCAGGAGCAAAGAGCCGAAGCAAGGGTTAAAGACATATTTGTGATTTAGTAAATGACATGCGAAGGGCTCAGAGACTTCTTGGCACAGTTCAAAAGGGTAAGAATGAGCCTGTCTAACGTATCAGAAGGAATAGCAGTTGCCGCCTTTCAAAATGGTTTGAACAGAGTGGGTCAAAAGCAACCAAGAAACTACACAGCCGACTCATGGAGTATCCCCCCACAACATAGGAAGGGATCCACAATGCCTAATGCGCAGAAGTAAGGGAAGACGAGGATGAGCTTAATGGTCCAACCCAGCGATTGACGTCAGTACAAAAGGAAATCAGGAGAGATCGATGCAAAAATGAGCGACGGGATCCACTCCCACATTTCAATAGAGAAAGGCATCATCCCTACGTCAGAGCCCCTAACCTATCTCCTCCGAGAGACCAGGACGCCTTGCAACAACGTACAGTTATGCTCCGAAATAAAAGATGTATGTCTCCATTATTATCCATTTATAACTTTTGTGTCTCACATTCAGAAATAGTATACGCACCAGAGAAGCTGAGCTCGAATGTACACTGGCCGTAGAAGATGAAATCAGATCCTAGCGTAAGAAAATCAAAATTTTTGTGCAAGTTCCACCAGGAAATGGGACACGAGACCAAAGATTGCATAGGCCTAAGACAAGAAGTAGTCAGGATGCTGAACCAGGGATACCTGAAGGAGTTGCTCAGTGATAAAGGAAGAGCCAACTTTGCCAGGGGACGTGATCAATCTCAAGGACCGCCAAAACTTCCGTCCTCTACATGAACCATACGGATGATTGTCGACTGTGGTGACGATTTGACAATCAACCACGTGAATTTCACTACCACACACAAATTGAACCGCACAATCGCTCACGAACGGTATGACGACTTCGAAGATAGTATCACCTTTGATAAGTCTGATGCCGACAGTTTGTCTTTTCCTCAATATGATGCTTTAGTTATAACCTTACGCATTTCTGACACTGATGTGAAGAGAATCATGGTGGACGATGGAAGCAACACATGCATTATCCATCCCAGAGTCCTCACGCAAATGAGGCTTGAGGATAAAGTAATACCGCATTGCATAACACTGACAGATTTTAACAATTTAGTAGAACGTACCTTTGCAGAAATATCATTGTCGATCCTGGCGGGAGGAGTCACGCTGTACACCACCTTCCATATCATGAACTAGGAAACGGCCTATAACGTCATCATAGGACGTCCATGGATACACGCCATGCGAGCCATCCCTTCAAGCCTCTATTAGGTAATCAAGTTTCCCACCCTATGGGGATTATTCAGTATCCCTTGTGAACCATGCACTGCCCAAGAATGTTACCGGATCACCCAAGCTTGCACTCACACCAAGCAACTAAAAGGGGCACGCACGGAAGCATATCAATCAGCCATGTCGGGGACCAAACTCACCTCAACTACGGAAGGCATAAGGGACCCCGGTATCGTAAAAGCTTGCAAAACGATAGTCGAGAACTTTGTCCTTGTCATTTTGGACAGCACCACAGTTCGAAAAAAGCCTACATCGGGCACAATCTCTCCGACCCAGGTAAGTACCATGAATTATTAACTAACCTTGCAGGTCTGTTCGCCTTCTCCCATTCTGACATGCCAGAGATGCCAAAAGACATTGCCACTCACAAACTAAACATCGACTGACTCTATCCGCCCGTATGATAGATAAGGGGAAAATTCAACGCCACAATCAATGAGGCAGTCAGCGAGGAAGTAGATAAACTACTAGCCAACAGTTCCATCAAAGAATCAAAGTACCCCACTAGGTCGCCAATGTGGTCATGGTAAAAAAGAAAAGCATGAAATGGAGGATGTGCGTGGACTTTACTGACTTAAAAATGGCATGCCCAAATGTTTCCTTTCTTGCCTCACTTCGATCAGCTGATAGATGCAATAGTCAGACACAAGCTGCTAAGCTTCTTGGATGCCTACTGTGGTTACAACCAGATCCTGATGGCCGAAGAGGACCAAGAAAAAATGACTTTTATTACCCACCAAGGGACTTAATGCTACAAGGTGATGCCCTTCGAGCTTAAAAACGCCGGTGCAATATACCAAAGGTTGGTCACCAAGATGTTCAAGGAACAACTCGGCAAGACAATAGAGGTCGTCATCGATGACATGCTAGTAAAGTCGGCTAAAAAAGAGGATCACATCGACCATTTAAAACAAGCCTTTGAGATAATAAGACAATACAGGATGAAGCTAAACCCAAAAAAAATGTGCTTTCGGCATGGATTCCAGAAAATTCCTGGGTTTTCTCGTATCACATCGAGGTACCGAAGTCAAACCGGACCAGATGAAGGCCATAGAAACGATACCAAAAAATCTTGAATAGCAAAAAGCAGGTGTAGAAACTAACGGAGAAAATAGCCGCTCTATCAAGATTCATCTCGCGATCCTCAGACAGGTGCCATAAATTCCTCAATGTACTGAGAAAAGATCGAGGGTTGAAATGGAACGTGGAATGCATCGAAGCACTTATGAAACTGAAGGGAATATATTTCTTCACCACCCTTGCTCATCAAAGCAGATCCCGGCGAGTGCCTACTCGTCTATCTGGCGGTGTCAGAAGTCACTGCCAACGCCCTCCTAGTGCGCGAAAGCCAAGGTACACAATCCCCAATTCACTATATCAGTAAAACCCTGATAGATACCAAAACGAGGTATCCACACCTCAAGAAGCTGCCTTTGGCATTAGTCATAAGTTTACGAAATCTTAGACCCTACTTTAAGTGCCACCACATAAAGGTGATAACACCCTTCACCCTAAGGGGCATCCTACACAAACCCAAACTCTCGGGTAGGCTCGCCAAATGGGCCACAGAGCTCAGCGAGCATGACATAAACTATCACCCGAGAACCGCTATCAAGTCACAAGTACTTGTCGACTTTGTCGCTGACTTCAGCACGAGGACATTGCCCAGGGTGGAACAAGAGGCCCTACGTGCCTCTGAAACCACCAACCTCTGGACCCTGTACACCGACGATGTTGTGAATGCCTCGAGATCAGGACTGGGACTCGTCCTCGAAGTCCCTACGGGAGAAGTAACTCGCCAGTCGATACGATGCCCCGAGATGACTAACAACGAAGCTGAGTATGAGGCTATGATTGTAGGTGTGAAGCTAGCCATAAAATACGGAGCCCGTCGGCTCGTCCTCCATTGTGACTCCCAACTCGTAGTAAACCAGTCAGAAATACATAAGTTGATGTTAGAGTTAGATGAATTCCGCTTCGAGCAGATTCCCAAGGGATAGAACGTCGAGGCAGACAGCCTGGCAAAACTAGCCGCAACCACAAAAAATATTAGCAAAGAAAATATGGTCACTTTCCTCCACTCAACCGTCGACCACATCGAGGTACTCTCCTTAAGATTGACTTGGGATTGGCATAACCAATTTGTATCCTACCTACAGAACGGGACACTCCCATGCGACAAAAAAGAAGCGAAAAAACTTAGGGTATAAGTAGCCCGCTACAGCCTAATAAACCACGATCTCTACAAGAGAACATCTGGTGGTCCCCTTGCTAAATATCTCGGGACACACCAGACTAAGCATGTTTTGGAGAAAGTGCATAGGGGCCATTGTGGCGCCCATGCGGGGAACCGCGCCCTTGTCCGATGCCTCACACACATCGATTACTACTAGCCCACCATGAAGAAAGAGGCAGCAGACTACGTCCGAAGATGCAAACAATGTCAAAAGTTCTCCCCTCCGGGTAGGATAACTCCTCCACTCGGTCATTTCTCCATTGCTATTCATAAAATGAGGAATGGACATAATTGGACCTCTACCAGCTGGATGAGGAAAGGTACATTTTTTGTTAGTTTTAATTGATTAGTTTTCTAAATGGATCGAAGCAGGTGCGTTCGCGCAAATACACTAGCAAGAGGTAATCGCATTCATATGGAAAAATATCATATCTTATTTCGACATCCCCAAAGAAATCAGTTGTGATGATGGGCCCCAATTCATCGGCAAAAAGACAACTGAATTCTTCGAGAAATGGCACATTAAGCAGATACTCTCCACCCCGTATCATCCCACTGCTAATAGTCAAGTCGAATCCTTCAACAAAATAATACTGATCATATTAAAAAGGAAGATTGAAGAAGCCAAAGGGCTATGGCCCGAGTTATTACTCGAGGTATTATGGGCATACCGGACTACACCTAAATGCAGCACGGGGGAAACACCTTATTCACTATTCTATGGAACCGATGTCATTATACCCGTCGAAATCAGAGAACCTAGTCTTAGATACTCATACATCAGTGAAGCAGAGAACAACGCAAGTAAGTTACAAGACCTGGACGAGGCCGAGGAACGAAGAGACATGGCCCACATCAGAATGGCCGACCAAAAATAACAAGCGAAAAGATATTACAACAAGAAAGCCAATGTGAGACCACTTAGAGTGTGCGACTATGTTCTCAAAGCCAAAACACTAGCATAATCATACAAAATCACAACGGCAATGAGAAAAGGAGCATTCCAACTATAAATGATGGAGGGAAAATTACTCCAAAATAATTGGAACATCGCCTATCTCAAACACTTCCACTTCTGATAGGTATCTCCCGAGTCGTACTCTTTTTCCCTTACTTGAGTTTTGTCCCAATTGGGTGTTCTCGGGAAGGTTTCTAACGAGGTGACTAAGGGGACGCTCGATGGAACAAGAAGCACGGGTTCAGCACATCAGCCCACCTACACGGCCCGTAGGCTAACATGATGATGGGACTACCTTAATATCTCCAAAGATCTCCATTGTATGAACATTATTCCCCATTATATAAATAGTATTCTCCATTGAATGACAGTCCTAGATGGTCCGCAAAAAAGTGAGACTCGGGCGTATGGCCGAAATCGAAATCTGAGGTCCCGAGCCCAAGATATGAATTTTTAAAAGAAATTATTCTTCTAAAATTTAGATAGAAATTTGAAATGAAAATGGATTTGAAAGCATTGGTATTGGGCCCGTATTTTGGTTCCAGCACCCGGTACAAGTCTTATATATGGTTTAAGCGCTTCTTGTGAAATTTGGTCAAAATCGGACGTCGTATGACGTGTTTCAAACCTAAATATCTAAAAATAAAAGTTTATGAAGTTTGATGAAAAAGTGATGATTTTGAGGTTTGAATCCTCGTTTATGATGTTATTTTGGTGATTTAACCACATGGTTAAGTTCGTAGGATGTTGTTGAGTTAGTGTGTATGTTTGGTTAGGAGCCCCGAGGGCTCGGGAGTGATTCGGAGGTGGTTCATGGTGTTTTGAACTTAGAAAAAAGTTGCAGAAAACTAGATGTTGTCTGTGACCAGAATCCTTCTATGCGATCGCACTCTCCTCTCTGCAATCACATAGCATAAAAACCAGATTCATTTTATTTTTCTATGCTATTGCATTATGCCCTATGGCATTGCATTTCATTAAAACCCAACCCTTACCTTTTCTTCTATGCGGTCGCATAGACTGTCACGCGATCGCGGTGAATATTTCCCCTTCCTCTATGCGATCGCATTTCCTTATCCGTGATCGCATAGACTAATTTTTCCCAGTGATTTTTTTTAAGTTTTCAGAAATAGTAGCTACGGGTCTCATTCAAAAATATACGAGATCTCTTCTTCCTCAAGCACTTAGGAGTCCATAGAAGCCCCCATTCTTCAAGACCACTTGGGTAAGTAAATTCCCACTCGTTTCCTTCATTTTTCTTAATCATTCATCAAATTCCTAAGCTCAAATCATGTAATCTTGGGTTGAAATTGGAGGAATTGGGTAGAGTTAGGACTTTTCAATTTTCTTTGATTCAGACCTCGTTTTGGAGGCAAATTTGAAAATAAATTGTATATTCGGGCTCGTGAGGGAATGGGTGACATGGAATTGGTTCGAATTTCAGGTTTTGACCAAGTAGGCCCGGGGTCGATTTTGGAATTTTTGGAAGAAAGGTTGAAAATCTGTATTTAGGCATTGGGTTTGATTTGTGTAGCTATTATTGATATTATAAAGTAGTTATTTCATAGATTTGATTGAGTTGGAGCCGAATTCGAGAGGGAAAGCAGTCGTTGTGGATTGATTTAGCTATAAAACTTGAGGTAAATGTTTGGTCTAACTTTTGCTTGAGGGAATAAGAGTAGAATCTTATTTGCTAAATGCTAATTGTTGAGTACTATAGGCATGATGACGAGTATCTATACATTGGTGTCGAGCATGACTGTGAGTGCTAAATTCCTAAATTACTGAATTCGTAATTGTTCTTTATGAGGAATTGGTTGGAAATATTTAACACTGTGCCAACAATTTTCGAAACTAAGTATGGATTTAATTGTGTTAAGTAGAAATTGAATGAGTTTGGTTATAGCTGGATGTCCATTGCCGGGATAGGTTAATATATTATCTTGTTCCCTTATCGGGATAGTTTATTATAATATCTTTCTCCCTTGTCGGGGTTATATTGTATATTGTGTTGAAAAAAATAGGATCGTGTGGCAAACTGATCACGAGATCATATGAAATGGTATCGTGTGGCACGCCGACCACGAGATGATATGAAATAGGAACGTGTGGCACGCCGACCACGTGATATCATTGAAATAGGAGCGAGTGGTATGCCTACCACATAATTATGAAATGGGATCGAGTGGTACGCCTACCACGTGATATTATGAAATGGGATCGAGTGGTATGCCTATCACGTTATATTATGAAATGGGGTCGGGTGGTACGCCGACCATGTGGTATGTTGAGAAATGGGATCGAGTTGCACGCCAACAATGAGATGAGTTGAATATGAAAGTTGCCTTGCCTATTCTTTATTTGTAGAAGTTAAATTGTAGATGTACTTTTCATTATTCCTTATATTTGTTTCTAACTGTTTCCCCGAAGCATGTCCCCCCCCCCCAGCTTTACTTGCTTAGTTCTATTGTTTTTCTGTTGTATTTGTGTGTGTATATATATATATATATATATATATATATATATATATATATATATATATATATATATATATATATATATATATATATATATATATATATATATATATATATATATATATATATATATATATATATATATATATATATATATATATGTGTGTGTGTGTGTGTGTGTGTGTGTGTGTGTGTGTGTGGAGTCTGGTCCTAGCCTTGTCACTACTTTTCCAGGGTTAGGCCAGGCACTTACCAGCACATGGGGTCAGTTGTGCTGATGCTACACTTTGTGCATATTTTTGCACAGATCTATGTGTTGGAGCAACAATCGAGTAGCAGTAGCATTCTAGGAGCGATCTTTCAGTCCAGGGACATTCGAGGTAGCCTTGCTGACGTTCGCAGGCCCGGAGTCCCTTTCTGTTTATTCAGTTTGTTATCACCTTGTACCGAGGTAGAAAGTTTTATGTTTCATTCAAACCTTGTACTTAGTATTCTCTAGACGTTCGTGAGTTTGTGACTTCAGTTCTTGGGTAGAGGATTCTGTTAAACTTCCGCATTTTCTTTTAGTTAATTATATATTGAGACTTACGCTTTTTCATATTATTTTTTGATTTAATTAAATGAGCGATAATTGTTAAAAGAAGTGAATTAATTTGGCTTTCCTAGCTCCTATTAGTAGGCACCATCACGACTCCTGAGGGTAAAAAATCTGGGTCGTGATAACTTTATGAACTCTCTTGCTATTAGTCACTGATATTTTTGATCTTTTTTGCTACTGAGAATGTCACCCTATTGACCTTTCTTCCTCCGAAGATCATGTTGATTGTCATCCAAGGTGACCCTACTGCTGTCTTTGAGGGCTTCGTGTTTCGGCTCTGACCATAATTGCTTTTGGTACGGTCACTTAGAAACTCTTTAAGATGGCAATTTATTAACTTTGCCACCCCCCCCCCGCGAAGATGTCGGAAGTCCCCAGCTTTATGGATGTGAGTCCCATGGAATTCAAACTATAAACTGGGTTCTGTCTAGCTATGATCCGATCATTTTGGTTTCGAAAACCGGGCTTCTTTGATATTTCTCGTTGCCGACACTAATTCTAGCATGTTAATGATAAAGTTGTAATTTCACAATCTAGGATATGTGGCATCTTAAGCACGTGTCATCTGTTTTCCTACAACAACATGTTGTTTATTCCACAATCCTCCCTTCTATCGGAAGCAAACCTATCTAGTGACTTTAAATCCTTTACTGCTATGCCCATCGGTCCTTTCGTACAATAGACGACACCTAGAGGATGTCCAATCTGGATCAAAGTCACTTTTAAACTTTTCCTGATTTTTTATGTGTCGACCTCGTCCCTTGGTTGGTACCAGTGATCCAAGTTGATCATTTTATATCCTTATTTTTGACTCGTAGCAGTTATGGACATCCGCCTATGTGGTTTCCTGAAACTCGAACAATATTTCCTTCAATTTTTGGGAGGCATTGGAACTCAATGGATTCAAAACCTTCGTGAATGCCTCCACTGTCCACTCATCCATAACCATCAGCAGCAACATCCTTTCTTTCTGGAATCAGATATGAATTATCGAAACGTCTTGGATTATCCTTACAAAATTCTGAATATGTCCACCTTTCTGGCCTGAACATTTCTTTCTCTACCATGGGCCAAGCATTTCAAACAAATTGATTGAATGCCCAGGTAAGTGGGATTACCATGCCAGGCCTCTATTCGTGAGGGTTTCGCCAAACTTCTTGAACAGAACTGACTTGATCTCATGTTGAGCCAAATCGTTTCCTTTTACTGGCGTGGTGTAGGTTGTGATGTATTCATGGATTTGAAGTCGTATTATACTTTGGTATGTCTCGCATCTTGGATCTCTTTGGAATTCACTCAGGTGATGCACTTGGCTTAAACGGCAACTACGTGTACTTTTTGGAATCTGGTCCCTTTAGTATCGTCGGCGCACTCAAACTCTGATCCATCTAAGCGTGAAACTCATTCACATTCTAATCCATTCATTCATTCATCTCTCTCATGAATCTCATGAGCTCAGTTTTAAAAGGATCACTCAAGTTATTTTACCAAAATCCACCACCGGTACCTCCAGCTCCTTAGAAACCGACCCCATCCCTTGGACTGTTATTATCAATCCTTTGTGTCGTCTGATTCCCGGGAGCATTGGGATAAAATGGGGCTCTTTTATTAGCATTGTTGGAAGCACCTGATAACTCCTGCTTCAATTTTGTCATCACACGATCTTACCTTGAGAGGTGGTCCATAATTGCTCATTATTGTTATATCAAGAGTTCAACCTTTTCCACTACATGTTTGTTCTCCGCATCATCAGGAGTTGGGTCCCACAGATGTCGAAGGCATTACGCTTCGCAAACCGGGGTTGTCTCATCCCCTTCTTCGCGGGTTTCGCTGATGGAACACTAAGACACCTCTTCTCGTTTATCATGTGCTCCAACGTTGTGAGCGTTATTGACATCATTGGTTGCCATATCTGACTTTTACTTAAGAAAAAACTAAAATTCGTTAGTAACAACGAATGGATCAAAGCAACTATGCGGTTGTCTATGCCCCACTGTGGGCGCCAAACTATTTATCCGAAAAACGGCATAGGTAAATTTATAGCATCCTTTATAGACAAGCGAATCCACTTAATCCGAAAATGATAAAGAAATGGGAATAAAATTAAAATCAACAACTGAAATTAAAGAAAATAGCAAGCGTGATATTGAGCTCGGTCTTTCCTCTAACAAATGGAGAAGCTATGATAAAACTGTTTAGCTTGAGCATAAAATAGTATAATAAAATTTTGTGTGAAGAACGTTTCATATGCTACAAGGGTTTTCAATACTCCTATTCATAGCTATCATTAGGGAGACAAGATCCTAAAATCAAGCTCCTCTTAAATGAGAATAAAAACGTCATAGATGGTTTCATAACGGCTGGTCTTTGAATGCAGATATTCACTGTAACGACTGCTCGTTAAATGTTATCTGATGCCAAGCCTTTGAATCTTTACCATTGGTTGTGCTCCTTCGGGATCCATCCTGTATCGGTTAGCGGTTACATATTTCGCACCCGGTGCTAGTTATTTGTTAACTCATTTTTATCTATTTTCGGTTTTATGTGTCACTTTTTCATCCAACAGCATGTTATCAACTAGTTTCACACCATACGAGGACATTAATGATATTTTAGTTGGTTTGTCCATACAAAATTTGGCTGCTTAGCCGTTACCCGTCTACATAAGTGCAAAGGGACGAGATCTAACACGAGTCCGGAACCAAAATATTATTATTTTGAACTCAAAAGACACAAATAAATTTAAAAAAAATAAATAATCATTATATATACAGCGTCAGAAAATCTGGCGTTATATAATAACAGTAACAACATTGTTAATATACAACGCCAAGTTTTTTGGCGTTGAATCAGACGCACTGATTCAACACCAAAAAAAAGTGGCATTGTAGGGTGGCAAAAACAAATAGTATACATACTACCAAATGAGCTGTGAATGTGAATATTGGAATTTTCATTTTAATTATTATTGTATTTTATATATTGTATTTTAATTATTTTCATTTTAAATATTGGAATTATTTTAAGTATATATTATTTTATTCTAATATTTATTTCACTTTTTTATGTATTTTATATATAAATAGATTTTTCATTTTCTTTCATTTTAAATTAATTTTAAAACTCCAATTTGAAATTACTTACCAATTTGAATTGGTAATTCATTATTTTTTTTTAATTTTATTTTTTATTTTAAAATAATTCAAACTCAAACTTGAAACTACTCCCACTCAATTTGAATTGGTAGTTATTTTTTATATATTTATTTTTCATTTTTTTTATTATATTTAATTATATGATATCTATATTCATTTTTTTTATTTTTTTAATTGGTTACTAAATAGTTATTTAGTTTATACTTAATTACTTAGTTATTGGTTACTTATTTTTAAATTTAAATACTTATACTTAATTACTTAGTTATTGGTTACTTATTTTTTTTTTATTTATATATTTATTTTTCATCTGCGTACACACTACCCTCCCCAGACCCCACTAAGTGGGATTATACTGGGTTGTTGTTGTTGTTGTTGTAACCAATAACTAAGTATAAACTAAATAACTATTTACTAACCAAATAAAAAATAAAAAATGAATATAGATATATTATAATTAAATATAATAAAAAATGAAACATAAATATATAAAAAATAACTACCAATTCAAATTGAGTGGGAGTAGTTTCAAGTTTGAGTTTGAATTATTTTAAAATAAAAAATAAAATTAAAAAAAAATAATGAATTACCAATTCAAATTGGTGAGTAATTTCAAATTGGTGGGTAATTTCAAATTGGAGTTTTAAAATTAATTTAAAATGAAAAAAATAAAAAAAATGAAAAATCTATTTATATATATAAAATATATAAAAAAGCGAAATAAAAAGTAGAATAAAATAATATATACTTAATGTCACACCTCCTTTTTACCGCACCCGCGAGAGCGCGAGGGAGTTTTTCCAATTAAAGGATAATCGAAACGGGATTTATTTAATTAATTTAGAGTCGCCACTTGGGAGATTTATGGTGTCCCAAGTCACCGATTAAATCCCGAATCGAGGAAAAGATTGACTCTGTATTACAGTCCGCGAACCAAAAATCCCAAGTAAGGAATTCTGTTAACCCGAGAGAAGGTGTTAGGCATTCCCGGGTTCCGTGGTTCTAGCACGGTCGCTCAACTATTGTATTTGATTTTATCTGTTTTCAAAAATACGTTTTAACTTATGTGCCTTTTATTAGTAATTCGCTTTTAATTTTTTATTTTTTATAAGAATTGCAACGTCGTAAAAAATGCGTTTTGAACCACGTCGCACCAGTGCACCCATGGTTGTCAACATATTTCGACTCCGTTGAGATTTAAATTTGGGTCACATAAATGTGCACCCTATTTTAAGAAAGTAAATTATTAAAGGCGTATCTAAAGCAACTACGCACTTAATTACTTAATATTCACGTACCACCGATATACATTTAACGTGTAACTAAAAGACAAACCCCAAAGCAATGCCCAGATATAATTCACTACACCAAATTAATGCTTCAAAGCAATAAAAAACAAGAGAGTAACAAATTGTTCTAATTCTGCAACCTTCCATGCGCAAATAACACAAAAAAAAAAAATGCTATTGTTTGATAATAGAATCCACACCCAAGCTAGAAGATGGAAAATACTTTAAACTCAATTGTTAAGCAATAGCCTAAAAGACGTGTTTCTTGAAATTAAAGAAATTCGTATACTACTAGATTTGGAGTTAGTTTTCTTTCATGGGAAAATGACTTCCATTACTGTATCAACGTTTAATATCAATTGTTCAAGTCTAACACTTAAAAGCATTACAGAAACGCTCAAATCAATTATAAATAAAGTAATACTGTCATGCTTAGACTGATCACTAGACTTTTCTAACATTCTGGAATTAACAAATTGCCACCAACCTCTCTAATCATCAAATCAACCATGAAGTTGTTGCAACTTGCAAGCACATCTGCTTACACTAACAGGTCTAAAACATACTCAAGACTTGCTGGAATTTTAAAACGAAGTATTCTAACAGTCCATAAATGAAGACAGATGAAAAGATCTAGCTACATATGCAATAAATAATATGATTTACGAATATCTTAGAGAAACATGAGGGAACATAAAAAATCCAAAGCCATGCATTCAACCTTGATTTCATCTTCGAATCAAGTTATACAACCAATGAGACTTTAAAAAAGTACCTGGAGAATGAAACAAAGAAGAAAATGAGAGGCCAGCAGGATAAACACCAACAGTCATCAGCAGCAGAAGCACAAACTCCAGATCCAAGAATTTGAACCCATAAAATCAGTATAAATCTAATAGAACAGTCATTCCAGTAATAAATTGACCCAAAAATGCTCAAAGAAATAGAACCATTTTTGAACTAAATCAAAATCCACAATTGCGACCCCCAAAACTCAAAATCGGAATGCAATTAAGCTTGAACCAAAATCCTTGGGTAACAACAAAACTCGACTCATTCCTTCTTCTAGTGTTCTAGAATTTTATTAGAAAAAAAAAAGGACTTGAAGATTTTCAGAGATCTTTTAAAGGAACAGTGACTCCCAGCCGCATAAAATTTCTGAAGTTTTAACCTCTCTCCCAATCTCCTGGATTCCTCCCTCTTTATATCTCTAGTTCTGCCAATTTTCAATGTTCCCTTGTATCTGTGTTTTCTCTCTATTTTATAACCAAAACAGAACCTATTTTTTTTAATCCAACAGCTCACCTTCCAGCCTCTTTATTCCCTCCCATGTGTATCCCTTTCACCTTTTAATCACACACCCATGTATTTCAGCTTTTTCTGAATTGTTTCCCATGTGAGCTAACTTTCCAGCTCAAAAATTACTCAAACAGCCCATACCAATTCCCTTTTATAATGCACTGGCATTACCCCCTTTAAACACTGACTAACAACTACACAGTTATAACCAATTCATTCCAAAATCAGAAATCAACCGATGGTTCAAAACAACAATCCAACAGTTAACTCAATACTCAGAACAACAAACAGAAAAATTTTAATTCAAGCAAAACAATGAACCACTGCCCGGAATTTCAAACAACAAATTCGTGAATTTAAACGACGACATTCGTTAAGTCGAATCACAACATGTACGATTGATAGCAAACCAATCACCAAAAACAGTGAGTTCAAGACTCACGGCCAAACATAACTCAAAAAATATAGAATTAGTTATTCGACGAATTTAAACAACGACATTCGTTAAGTCGAATCACAACATGTACGATTGATAACAAATCAATCGCCAAAAACAGTGAGTTCAAGACTCACGGCCAATGCCGGGGAATACCAAACCAATTGTTCGACGACGTTAATCGACGCGAACACGTATTCGACAACATTGGTAATCAAATAGACGAAAACAGAAACACAATTGACCAAATAAAGGTCTTTGAGGAGAAGAAAGAATGGGCGAAATCACAAAACAAAACAAACGAAAACTATAAAACAATCAAACTAAGGCAACAAGTAGAATTAAACAAGAACAAAAAGGAATACCTCAAAACAGAGGAATTGGAGATCGGCCGAGTTGGAATTTTTGGTATTCGAGGTCGAACGGACCTTAATCGAGCTCTCTCAAAATGGGAGCACCTCAACTAAGGTCGATTAGACCCCAAATCTTCATTAATTTGGACAGATTCCATGGTTCGCCATTTCTAGGGTTCTTAGGCTCAAATTGGGGTTCGAACGTTTCTAGCCGGATTCGAACCAAAACAAGTTTGGTTCGGTTGCGAGGAAGGTCAGGGGAGCAATTGGTACGAGTTTGGGGTCAATCGGAAGCGGTGAAGTTTGACGTCCGTTCTTTGATTCAATATTTGAGGCATTGAGGTGAGATTCGAATGAAGCTAAGCTCGGGAATGGAATGAGGAGGTTATGGGGGTGTTGTGGTGTAAACATGGGGTGGTTTGGGGCGCTGCCGCCGGCGGAGACGATTTCCGGCCGGCGGTTCGTGGTGGTGGGAGGCGGCGGCTTCATTTGTTCTCTGAGGAGATGAAAAATGAATGGGAATTAGGGTTTGGGGGGGTATTGGGTAATTAAAATGGTTCCATTAATCTGAGCCGTTAGATCGAATGATCTCAACGGCTTGGATTGATGCTGGGCAAAACGGGTTGGGCATGGGCATGGGCATGGTTTGGGTTATTGGCGTTTGGGCCTGGATTTTATTAAAGATGTGGCCCAATTTTAACTCCTTCATTCTTTATTTATTGATTTTGGCTCCTAATTAAAAAAAAATACTAATTACACTACAAAAATCAAATAAACATTACAAAAGTATTAATTAAATTACACTAATAATTATCACACTCAATTTAAACATCAATTAAAATAAATCACACAATTGTGATATTAAACATTAAAAATGCAAAAAATACATATTTTTGTAATTTTCTATTTTTGTAAAATAAACTTGACTACTTTTAATGAGTCATAAACGAAAATGTGACATATTTTTGTATTTTTCATTAATTAAACAAATAAACATGGACACCCAAACACAAACAATAACACAAAAATCCACAAATATTGCAATCAACACAAAAACTCTTTTTATTTTGAACTTTTGGGAGAAATTCGTGTGAGGCAAAAATCACGTGCTCACAGCTGCCCCTCTTTGCGCGTAAACATGAAGAGTTTTCGTGCAAAGATAAGTGAGCGGGTACGAGCGATTTTTGCCTATTTGAGCACTCCGTATGAAGCATTTTTTGGAAAAGTTTGACCGAACCTTTGCTTCAGAAGGTCTCCTACATATCCCTGGCTAAAAGGGAATCAGGTCAATGTAGTTCGGGAAGTTTTGGTAGCTGGGACTACCATGACTGCTGTGATCTTGCTGTTACTGCTGTTGCTGCTGTTGCCACTGCTTAACTGATCTCCTTATTACACCGTGCTAAACGAAAAATAAGAAGCTAGACTAGGTTACATTATTGCAAATTCTTATCTATCTTTTCAACTTGATCTTGTCATGTTCATTGCCATCTTGCGGGCTCTGATGTTTCTTCACATGCTTCTTCTCTTCTGACAATTGTTATCTCGGCCTATCTTGATTGCCGAACTCTGACCGTTGGTCTCTTCCTTGTGATCTTCGAACTATTTTCTTTCGAAGTCTGAATCTATCTTTTCTGATCCTTGTTGCCTTCCTTCCGATTATGAACTTGCATTCATGCTGGGGATTTCCGTTACACTCTATCCCTTTTCGATTGTTTACTAACCTTATCAAGTCTTAGAAACCGAAATGCCGTTCTGCTTTTCTGGCGGGCTTCTGACTTTATCTACACACTCTAATCATAAATCGCCACTCCATTCTTCAGGCGGGCTCCCTGACTTCCACTATATCTTCAAAACTAAATCGCCACTCCATTCTTCAGGCGGGCTCCCTGACTTCAACTACAACTTCGAAATAAATCGCCACTCCATTCTTCAGGCGGGCTCCCTGACTTCAACTACAACTTCAAAAATAAATCGCCACTCCATTCTTCAGGCGGGCTCCCCGACTTCAACTACAACTTCAAAAATAAATCGCCACTCCATTCTTCAGGCGGGCTCCCTGACTTCAACTACAATTTCAAAATTAAATCGCCACTCCATTCTTCAGGCGGGCTCCCTGACTTCCACTATATCTTCAAGACTAAATCGCCACTCCATTCTTCAGGCGGGCTCCCCGACTTCAACTACAATTTCAAAATTAAATCGCCTTCCTTTGCTTCTTGTACCATTTTATTCTTGCTGCATCGACTCTTGAACCATCATTTCTCCTAAATTACCTTGTTTCGGAACTGCTTTCCTCCTAGGTCGTGTTATTTTTCCCTTGACTGCTGGGGATATCTTTGGAATTGTTTACTTACCTGCTGAGGATAATGATGCTGGGAAAATTTTCCTTCATTCCCTCCCCTCCTTTGGCTCATGCACTTGAATTTGCGTTGGGAACTCTTGTTGTAACTCTCTGCTTTATGGTGGGTTACTGGTTTCAAGACCTGCAATGTAAAGACTGAAGACTTGCCTTTTGTTATACAGGTAGGCGCCTGCTTTTAGTAGCAACTTTTGAATAATAAAAAAAAATGCATTCTGGCAATAATTTATGAAATATGCAAAGGACGATGTAAAATAAAACAAACGTAAAATATCCTATTCGAGGGCGAATACTCCCATTGTATCCTATTCGAGGGCGAATACTCCCATTGTATCCTATTCGAGGGCGAATACTCCTATTGTATCTTATTCGAGGGCGAATACTCCCATTGTATCCTATTCGAGGGCGAATACTCCCATTGTATCCTATTCGAGGGCGAACACTCCCATTGTATCCTATTCGAGGGCGAATACTCCCATTGTATCCTATTCGAGGGTGAATACTCCCATTGTATCCTATTCGAGGGCGAATACTCCCATTGTATCCTATTCGAGGGCGAATACTCCCCTTGTATCCTATTCGAGGGCGAATACTCCCATTGTATCCTATTCGAGGGCGAATACTCCCATTGTATCAATTCGAGGGCGAATACTCCCATTGTATCCTATTCGAGGGCGAATACTCCCATTGTATCCTATTCGAGGGCGAATACTCCCATTGTATCCATGTTTGAGAGTGAACAAACCTGAGACGTCCTGTTCGAAGGTGGACAAACCTGAAACATCCTATTTGAAGGTGGACAAACCCGATACGTCATCTTGAATTGCCTTCCTCGTTTCTCCGAGAAAATTTTCAACAACGGCAGAAAATTTTCTGCCCCAGTATTGGTGTTCTTCCTTGTGGCATGACAATAGCATTTTCTTTCCCTGTTTCAAATCAAAGAAAATTTATTAGTTCAAAACATTGTGAGCGGTTGTGCCGCTCCTGTGTGGTGGTTTTTTCCTTTTCTCCTTTCCCTCGCTCGGGGTTCCCAAAACATTGTTGGGGAATGATTTCATTTGCTGGAGATGATATTCCTGCTGGGGATGGGTTTTTCCATTTATCCCTTCCCCGTTCTGTGTTTCTCAACTTGCTGGGGGTTATTTTGTTGAAGATGGGATTTCCTTTCTTCCTCTACCACTCTGTGTTTTCCGACCACCTCGGAACTTGCTGTAGATAGCATTGCTGGGGCATTTTCATTTCCTCCAAATTGGTGTTTCACTTTTCTTGAAGGCTGTTGAGGATGACACTGGTTCGAAGACCATTCCCCTTAAGACTTTCCTTCTTCCCCAAATGAGTATTGACTTCCAGAAAATTTTCAAACTGAAAAGAAAATTTTCTGCCCCAGTTTAATAATCTTCTTTGCACCCTACTTCTCTGCCGTCAATGGTATTTCCTTGCTTTGCATAATGATTGGAAAGTTGGTGGCAAGTTTTGAAGTTATTTCTCACTTGTTCTGACTAGATAGACTTTGATGGGGAATTTTTGATAAAATGAGAAAGATAAAAAGAAACAAAATAGAAGACAAAGAAAAATGACTCTCTAACAAGAAATAACTATGAAAACTTATCAAACGCGAATACCAACTCTACTGGTCATGACATGCACATATGGCCTATCCTCCGTTGTTAATTTCCTTTCACGATTTCTGTCTCGTGATTTCCATCTGATTATCACTTTTATTCGACTTGTAGTGCCCGAAGGGTTTTCACTTCCAAGCCTCTCTCATTTTGATTTTCTCTCAGCTTTCGTCGCCTTATGGTGCCTGTGAATGTTTTCACCCGTAAGACTCTCTCATTTGTATCACTTTTGATTGGGGTGTCACTGCTAAGTCTCTCTCGTATTTCCTTTCTGCTGAGAATCAGAGTCTTTTCTGCTGAGAATCGGCGTGTTATATTATGATAGGACTCTATCCCTCGCCTGACGCGGCATCTTTTGAAGACTGATCGGAAGGTCTTTCTTTGGACCGTAATGTGGGATTTGGATAGGGCTAGAAAGAAAGGGTATTGAAGGCTCAAAACAAAATCAATTTTGGGTTCAAAATTTACAACCTTCGGACCTAAATTTATTTACAATAAACACAATTTTTCTTTGCCCCAGTTTTTTTTTACTTGGGGATTTTTATTTCTTTATTTACACTATGACCGAGCTGTGAAGCGCCTACGTATCCTCTTTAAGGAATCAGGTCAAACGTAGTTCCCAATTCCTCCTTTTTTTTTATCATTTTTCATTCATTTTTCTTTTTCTTTATCCCTTTCTTCTCTCGTCTTTCAAACTTGTGTTTCTAGTCTTTGCAACTAATTCCGAAGGAGGGGTATAAAAGAATTTAAATTAAGGCTCAAAGGGTTGACAATGGATAAAGTGTTTGGATAGCAGAACAAAATGCCTTCGTCATTCCAATCTTTAAAACATGCCAAGTTCAAACAACATATTCACGACATCTTCTGTTTGTGCCCTGATTGACAACCATATCGTCCATTCGCCTTTCATCTATCATTTTAAAGTATTGCTGGATGACACTTTCAGTATCACGAGCGAACCCCGTCTTAGCATGGCCAATTTTCCTTTAAGGGTTTCTTTATGTTTTACCTGCCCCAGTCTCATATGATTCGGGCTCCAAATAATCCCAAATCATTTTATTTCTTTTAAAATGCCTTGATTATCTTCCAATTGCTTCATGATTAACCCTTAATATTAGGCCAAAATTATATGTGATGCCATGTCATTAGAGTCGGCGTTCGAACAAATGACAAATTTAAAAATAGAAGAACTAAACACAAGATGACTGGGGTAATAAAAGATCGAAAGTTTCATAAAACTAAACGGCGAAATGATTCAAATACAAATAAGCAAACCAAAATACAAAACTAAAACTAAACTTGAAACGACCAAGCAAACTGCAATGACCAGACTGGAAAGATAAGGGGGTTTCACTTCAAAACAAGATCCGGGTCACAACCCCGAAAACAACTCGGACAAAAAGAAATGACAACAAAACAAACCACCGAAACTCCTCCTGATTACCAAGCATGACTTCTTATATGTTGGGTCTAAGGGTGAGCTGGCAATGGATTCTGATTAATGTTGGGTGCCTCTGGTGTCTGAACCTCGATCTTATTGGTGTCAATAAGATTTTGCACTGCATGTTTCAGTTTCCAACATTTCTCGGTATCATGTCCGAGAGCCCCCTGAACAATACTCACAGCTTACTGAGCGATCCACATTTGGGGGTAAGGGATTTGGCAATCTTGTCTCAACAGGACTTAACAAACCTATCTGCTTCAATTTGTTGAACAGAGCAGTATAAGTTTCTCCCAACTCAATGAATGTTCTTTGTGTCTTTTCCTTTCTGAAGGCATGATTCCCTCGGAAACCCGGTCCTGGAGGGTTATTGTAAGCCCTTGGTGGTGGATATGTGTTTCGGGGAGGGTGATTAGGGTGATTTGGGTAGTAGGGTTTGGCTTGGTAATGGGGTGAAGGACCTTTCGATCTGGACCAAGTACCCTCCTCTACCGTTGCGACTTCTTCCCTTCTCTTCTTCCCGAATGCAACCCCCGTGCCATTCTGAATAGCTTGAGTTGTTGCTTTCAACGCGGAATAGCTTAAGATTTTATTGGACTTAAGTCCCTCTTCTATCATTCCGCCCATTTTGACCACCTCATTGAAAGATTTACCAATCGATGTCACCAGGTGACTAAAGTAAGTTGGCTCCAGTGTCTGCAAGAAGTAATCCACCATTTCGTTCTCTCTCATCGGGTGATCTACCCTTGATGCCTGTTCCCTCCAGCGGAATCCAAATTCTCTGAAGCTTTCGGTGGGTTTCTTCTCTAGCTTTAGCAATGATAAGCGATCAGGGATTATTTCAAGATTATATTGAAACTGGCCGATGAATGCTTGGGCCAGGTCATCCCATGTAAACCATCTGCTGGGATCCTGCCTGGTGTACCACTCTAGTGCAGACCCTCCCAAACTCTGACCGAAGTAAGCTATCAGAATTTCATCTCGCCCTCCGGCTCCTCGCATTTTGCTGCAGAAACATCGGAGATGGGCTACTGGGTCACCATGCCCCTCGTATAGATCAAACTTGGGCAATTTGAACCCAGCGGGCAACTGGACATCTGGAAATGGGCACAGATCTTTGTAAGCAACGCTGACTTGGTTGCCTAAACCATGCATATTCCTGAAGGATTGCTCCAGGCTTTTGACTTTTCGAATAACTTCCTCATGCTCCAAACTTTTGAAGTGCTTTTCCGGTTCTGCCGGGTTATCCCAGTGAGGGGTGTGTGAATGCGGTTCAGGAGCCTTAAAGGTAGGCTCGGGATCATAACAATGATTGTCATGTATTTGAAAAAGCGGTTCACCGGACGACTTCTGTAAAGTAGCAGGCGGAGGTGCCACGAAAACAGGGGTGACCGGAGGAGGAGTATTTTGTCTAGCTGGTGGAACCTGGGATGTATAAGGGTTTTCCCCTTGATAATATGGATATATTGGTGCACTTGTCGAGGGATCAATAGGCGGACGCTCTGGAACTGGTGTAAGAGTAGGAAGGTTTGGTGGTGATTGTCCCCTAGCCCAGGCTAGGTGCATCTCTGTTATTTGCTGTCTCAACCGATCCACCTCATATTTCATTATCTGTATCTCTGTTTTCTCTCCATCAAGACTTTTGCCGGAACTAGACATGCTTGCTAGAATTGGCCCTTTTGATCTAGTATGGTAATGGTGATTGGCCGGAATATTCTGTCAAGCCAACCGCTAAACTTTCTGAAATTGCAACAAACTTGTAAGTTCACAGAGTTTAATAGATATGTTATCGCACATTGGATGTAATGCACCTAGTCAGTTAACCATATATGTATTCGCTACATGCATCATTCCACCTTTTCCTTTTCCATTATCCTTGAAAACCTCTCTTGTTATTAACTTCCATTTTTTTTTCTTTTTTTTTTTCATATATATACATATACAGTTGTGGTCGAATCTTATGGAGATTGCCTACGTATCATGACCCCGCATGAATCGGACCGAGCGTAGTTCTTGCAAATTAATGCAAGAAATAAAGAGATATTTATTTGATTTTTTATTTTTTATTTTTTATTTTTTATTTATTTATTTTTTTTTTTGAAGGAAAATTATAGAAGCCGACTCCAACTACAAACTTGTGTAGGAGATTTCTACAAGAAGGAGAATATTTTTTGGTGTCAATTATGACTATTTCTACAAAACTGGCCACATAATGGCTTATTTGACAAAATGACTATTTTTGCAAAATTTATTTAAGAAAGATAAACTTGAAATTTTTTTTTATCTTGTGGCTCATGGGGCATCGTTCAGCATCACCATAAACCAACACAAGACTATTTTTCATAAATTGGCCATGTAATGGCTTATTTAGACAAAGTGGCTCTTTTTGCAAAATTTTATTTAAGAAGATGCAAATTCAAGAAATTTTTTTATCCTGGGGCCTATGGGGCATCGTTCAGCACCGACACAGGCCAACACAAGACTCAGGAAATTAAAATACACAAATGTGGCTATTTCAGCAAAACTCCGGCCATGCAATGGCTTATTTGATAAAGTGGTTATTTTTGTAAAGTTGATTGATGACTCAAAACTTGATTTTGCGGATACGGCCTTTCGACATTTCCGCGAGGGAATATTTCAAGGCTATGCCCGCAAATTATTTAAAATAACTCAAAATGGCTATTCTTGCAAAAACGGCCTTCTGGCGTCATTTTGAGGGACATTCGGCTTGTTTTAAACAAGGATAGCATCACCCGACTTAAAAAAAATTCGACATTTTTTGGTTATTTTTGCGAAAGGGGTGTGAACCCGGACTTGATTTTGCGGCTATGGCCTTGCAACATTTCCACAAGGAATATTTCAAGGTTGTGCCCGTAAATTATTAAAAATGTTTCAAAGTGGCTATTTTTGCAAAAACAGCCTTCCGGCATCCTTTCAGAACATTCGGCTATTTGCAAAAACGGCATCACTTTGATTTTATTGACAAAATTAAACACACATTTTTTTTTATTTTTTAAAGGGGTGGTTGGACTTGATAAGGGTTGCCTACGTATCCCACCTAACGGTGAGAATCAAACCTGCGTAGTTCGGTCAAATAAAAACAAACTACATGTGGAAATGAAACAAATTACATATTATTATTATTTAATCACACATTTTTTTTTATTTTACAACAAACTTTTTTTTCTCTTTTTAAGTAAAAAAACAAACTACGAACTATTTTGAAACTATATATATATATATTTTTTTTAATCACACATTTTTTTTATTTTACAACAAACGTTTTTTTTTCTTTTAAGTAAAAAAAACAAACTATTTTGAAACTATTATATTTATATATTTTTTTTAATCACACATTTTTTTTTATTTTACAACAAACGTTTTTTTTTCTTTTAAGTAAAAAAACAAACTATTTTGAAACTATTATTTTTTTTTTCATTTTCCTCAATATAAAAAAACGGTTAGCCTGCAAGTCTAAAACAAATAAATGCGTAAAACAAACAGGATGTAGCAGGATGGTCTTTTCATTTCAGGTCACCTGTCCTAGACGAACCCAACCCCTGTGTTGAGTCCCCTAAGTCAAATGCAACATGATGCAAATAAGCGTTCCTACTAGGAATCCGGCATGAAGTCACGTTATTCTAAGTTCAAAACCTCGGTATATGATCTAGACTGTGTACCCGAGCGGACAACTCGAGTTGAGGAAGGAGCTCCTTTCCGGGAACCAAAAGGCCAGCCGGCTTAGAAACTTTCCGAACCTCTTTCTTATTTCAGGGTATGACACTAACAGAATAGGGAGTCTCAACCAGTGAGCACATCCCCGGGGGTGAGAAAAGAATGGTTTCGGCACAATATATATATACAGTTCAAACAATATTAAAGCGATAAAAAAAATATCATTTTGCACATTTACACCCAAGATAATAAACCAAATACAACAATTATTCAAAGTCGAGTTCTAAAACCCTGATCCAGTGGTTCTGGGTTCATCATCTTGTTGAAAAATGTGTCTAGACTGGCTTTTACTCGAACGGACAACTCGAGCCGAGGAGTGTCAGTGCACCGGTAGCATGGCTTTCCGGTTTACTTGACAATGCTCCCCGCCTAAACACTTGTGACTACAAATCCTTCACCGGGTGCCAAGCACCACAACTATCTTGAGAAAACGGGCTATGTCCAGCAAATGCCCAATATTATTTTAAAGAGACTCAGAAGAAGAAAAATGAGTATCGGCACAATTTATATACAATTCACAAAATATCAAAGCAGTAAAAACAATATTTAGCACATTAATACAAACATATAATAAAATCAGATAATAAATAAGCCAAATACAACAATTATTCCAAGCTCGAATTCTTAAACCCTGAACCAGTGGTTCTGGGTTTGCATCATCCCCAGCAGAGTCGCCAGAGCTGTCACACCTCCTTTTTACCGCACCCGCGAGAGCGCGAGAGAGTTTTTCCAATTAAAGGATAATCGAAACGGGATTTATTTAATTAATTTAGAGTCGCCACTTGGGAGATTTATGGTGTCCCAAGTCACCGATTAAATCCCGAATCGAGGAAAAGATTGACTCTGTATTACAGTCCGCGAACCAAAAATCCCAAGTAAGGAATTCTGTTAACCCGAGAGAAGGTGTTAGGCATTCCCGGGTTCCGTGGTTCTAGCACGGTCGCTCAACTGTTGTATTTGATTTTATCTGATTTCAAAAATACGTTTTAACTTATGTGCCTTTTATTAGTAATTCGCTTTTAATTTTTTATTTTTTATAAGAATTGCAACGTCGTAAAAAATGCGTTTTGAACCACGTCGCACCAGTGCACCCATGGTTGTCAACATATTTCGACTCCGTTGAGATTTAAATTTGGGTCACATAAATGTGCACCCTATTTTAAGAAATTAAATTATTAAAGGCGTACCTAAAGCAACTACGCACTTAATTACTTAATATTCACGTACCACCGATATACATTTAACGTGTAACTAAAAGACAAACCCCAAAGCAATGCCCAGATATAATTCACTACACCAAATTAATGCTTCAAAGCAATAAAAAACAAGAGAGTAACAAATTGTTCTAATTATGCAACCTTCCATGCGCAAATAACACAAAAAAAAATAATGCTATTGTTTGATAATAGAATCCACACCCAAGCTAGAAGATGGAAAATACTTTAAACTCAATTGTTAAGCAATAGCCTAAAAGACGTGTTTCTTGAAATTAAAGAAATTCGTATACTACTAGATTTGGAGTTAGTTTTCTTTCATGAGAAAATGACTTCCATTACTGTATCAACGTTTAATATCAATTGTTCAAGTCTAACACTTAAAAGCATTACAGAAACGCTCAAATCAATTATAAATAAAGTAATATTGTCATGCTTAGACTGATCACTAGACTTTTCTAACATTCTAGAATTAACAAATTGCCACCAACCTCTCTAATCATCAAATCAACCATGAAGTTGTTGCAAGCACATCTGCTTACACTAACAGGTCTAAAACATACTCAAGACTTGCTGGAATTTTAAAACGAAGTATTCTAACAGTCCATAAATGAAGACAGATGAAAAGATCTAGCTACATATGCAATAAATAATATGATTTACGAATATCTTAGAGAAACATGAGGGAACATAAAAAATCCAAAGCCATGCATTCAACCTTGATTTCATCTTCGAATCAAGTTATACAACCAATGAGACTTTAAAAAAGTACCTGGAGAACGAAACAAAGAAGAAAATGAGAGGCCAGCAGGATAAACACCAACAGTCATCAGCAACAGAAGCACAAACTCCAGATCCAAGAATTTGAACCCATAAAATCAGTATAAATCTAATAGAACAGTCATTCCAGTAATAAATTGACCCAAAAATGCTCAAAGAAATAGAACCATTTTTGAACTAAATCAAAATCCACAATTGCGACCCCCAAAACTCAAAATCGGAATGCAATTAAGCTTGAACCAAAATCCTTGGGTAACAACAAAACTCGACTCATTCCTTCTTCTAGTGTTCTAGAATTTTATTAGAAAAAAAAAAGGACTTGAAGATTTTCAGAGATCTTTTAAAGGAACAGTGACTCCCAGCCGCATAAAATTTCTGAAGTTTTAACCTCTCTCCCTATCTCCTGGATTCCTCCCTCTTTATATCTCTACTTCTGCCAATTTTCAATGTTCCCTTGTATCTGTGTTTTCTCTCTATTTTATAACCAAAACAGAACCTATTTTTTTTAATCCAACAGCTCACCTTCCAGCCTCTTTATTCCCTCCCATGTGTATCCCTTTCACCTTTTAATCACACACCCATGTATTTCAGCTTTTTCTGAATTGTTTCCCATGTGAGCTAACTTTCCAGCTCAAAAATTACTCAAACAGCCCATACCAATTCCCTTTTATAATGCACTGGCATTACCCCCTTTAAACACTGACTAACAACTACACAGTTATAACCAATTCATTCCAAAATCAGAAATCAACCGATGGTTCAAAACAACAATCCAACAGTTAACTCAATACTCAGAACAACAAACAGAAAAATTTTAATTCAAGCAAAACAATGAACCACTGCCCGGAATTTCAAACAACAAATTTGTGAATTTAAACGACGACATTCGTTAAGTCGAATCACAACATGTACGATTGATAGCAAACCAATCACCAAAAACAGTGAGTTCAAGACTCACGGCCAAACATAACTCAAAAAATATAGAAGTAGTTATTCGACGAATTTAAACAACGACATTCGTTAAGTCGAATCACAACATGTACGATTGATAACAAATCAATCGCCAAAAATAGTGAGTTCAAGACTCATGGCCAATGCCGGGGAATACCAAACCAATTGTTCGACGACGTTAATCGACGCGAACACGTATTCGACAATATTGGTAATCAAATAGACGAAAACAGAAACACAATTGACCAAATAAAGGTCTTTGAGGAGAAGAAAGAATGGGCGAAATCACAAAACAAAACAAACGAAAACTATAAAACAATCAAACTAAGGCAACAAGTAGAATTAAACAAGAACAAAAAGGAATACCTCAAAACAGAGGAATTGGAGATCGGCCGAGTTGGAATTTTTGGTATTCGAGGTCGAACGGACCTTAATCGAGCTCTCTCAAAATGGGAGCACCTCAACTAAGGTCGATTAGACCCCAAATCTTCATTAATTTGGACAGATTCCATGGTTCGCCATTTCTAGGGTTCTTAGGCTCAAATTGGGGTTCGAACGTTTCTAGCCGGATTCGAACCAAAACAAGTTTGGTTCGGTTACGAGGAAGGTCAGGGGGGCAATTGGTACGAGTTTGGGGTCAATCGGAAGCGGCGAAGTTTGACGGCCGTTCTTTGATTCAATATTTGAGGCATTGAGGTGAGATTCGAAGGAAGCTAAGCTCGGGAATGGAATGAGGAGGTTATGGGGGTGTTGTGGTGTAAAAATGGGGAGGTTTGGGGCGCTGCCGCCGGCGGAGACGATTTCCGGCCGGCGGTTCGTGGTGGTGGGAGGCGGCGGCTTCATTTGTTCTCTGAGGAGATGAAAAATGAATGGGAATTAGGGTTTGGGGGGGTATTGGGTAATTAAAATGGTTCCATTAATCTGAGTCGTTAGATCGAATGATCTCAACGGCTTGGATTGATGCTGGGCAAAACGGGTGGGGCATGGGCATGGGCATGGTTTGGGTTATTGGCGTTTGGGCCTGGATTTTATTAAAGATGTGGCCCAATTTTAACTCCTTCATTCTTTATTTATTGATTTTGGCTCCTAATTAAAAAAAAATACTAATTACACTACAAAAATCAAATAAACATTACAAAAGTATTAATTAAATTACACTAATAATTATCACACTCAATTTAAACATCAATTAAAATAAATCACACAATTGTGATATTAAACATTAAAAATACAAAAAATACATATTTTTATAATTTTCTATTTTTGTAAAATAAACTTGACTACTTTTAATGAGTCATAAACGAAAATGTGACATATTTTTGTATTTTCATTAATTAAACAAATAAACATGGACACCCAAACACAAACAATAACACAAAAATCCACAAATATTGCAATCAACACAAAAACTCTTTTTATTTTGAACTTTTGGGAGAAATTCGTGTGAGGCAAAAATCACGTGCTCACACTTAAGATAATTCCAATATTTAAAATGAAAATAATTAAAATACAATATATAAAATACAATAATAATTAAAATGAAAATTCCAATATTCACAATCACGGCTCACTTTGGCAGTATGTATACTGTTTGCTTTTGCCACCCTACAACGCCACTTATTTTTGCGTTAAATCAGTGTGTCTCATTCAAACACCAAAAAATCTGGCATTGTATATTAATGGTGCCGTTACTGCTATTATACAACGCCAGATTTTCTGACATTGTATATATAATGGTTATTTATTTTTTTAAATTTATTTGTGTCTTTTGAGTCCGAAATAACAATATTTTGGTTCCGGACTTGATCTAACACAACCAACAAAAAACGCGAGAGAAATTTGATATAATTATTGGTTGGTATCATGAATTATTGGGGCATAAAAGTGTCGTGCGAAAAACGTTTCAAAATCGTACTAGAGTTCCTTACTGGAGAAAGAAATAATTGTACACGTAAGGACAATACGCAAAACCCGAGGCAATTCTTATTGGGCCCATCGGCATGTTCTCTTTGGACTTGAATGAAAAGCAAAGATCCATTAAAAGAACATATGCCGCACACATACATCCCCCTATTTAGGTAACTTATAAATACATAGAGATATAAAACAAAAGACGAAAAGGAAACAAAGGAAAATGGGCAGAATGAGGCTTTGGATCTCCATAATTGCAACGGCCATGAAACGATAAACTTGAGCGATATGTGGGCAAAATGGCTCAAAATAAACTTCACTTGGACTTAAATGGAATTGCCCTGATAACAACTTGGTGATATAGAGCCGCTAGAGCCGCCCCAATGAATGGTCCAACCCAGAATATCCACTGCACCAACCACAGTTAATCACATGTTAGAAAAATTTATCTTGACTCTATTTGGTTCTCATTTAGAGTCTTACTTTTTCACTAGATTGTAAAAAAAATTATACGATCAGATTATCCAAGAAAACGCCAAAATTTTACGGTATAACCAGTTTTTGGACTGGTCAATCAAAAATAAACATCATTTATCAAGTCAATGAAAATAGTCACCATTTTGCTGCAATAGAGATCGGTCCAAGCATACTAGAACCCCAAATCGTATCAACTTGGGCTCGTGAACATATTGGCCAAAATTTTACGGTATAGTCAGTTTTCGGATTGGTCAATTAAAAATAGTTAGCATTTACTAAGTATATTATATTGGACCATTATACTTACTGGAACTCCAGTATATTATGTTGGAGTTCTAGTGTATTTATGCTGGAACTCCATCATAATATGCTGGAGTTCCAGCATAAGTATACTTGAACTCCAGTATATGCATAATACACTGGAATATTTTCCGGGTTTTAATCAGTGTTTTCGCTTAGATTTGTTTTTACATTAAAAGTGGCTTTGAAATTGGGCTATTTTTGAACGACTATTTGTAAAATCTGGATATTTTTAAAATATCCCCAAGAAAACATGATTAATTGTCCATAATAAATAGTAGGCAGTTAACACAATAACAAGTTGAAATACATTATTAGTGTAAAAACATAAGAATAGTGTTTTTTTTTTTCAAGCTAGCACTTATTATTTCATAAAGTTTTACTGGGAATCATAATGGTAAAAAGAAAAGCAAAGGTGAATAATTACGTGGTCATTCCATGCGTGTTCCTCGTTGTAGATGATAGCTGCGCCAAGACTCCTAGCTGGGTTAATACCAGTTCCAGTGATGGGAATTGTAGCCAAGTGCACTAGGAACACCGCAAATCCAATAGGCAACGGTGCCAAGATCTGTATTACACAAATCGAACAAAAAAAAAAAATCAATTTGAATGCGAATAATAATTACTAATACAAAGGAGAAAAAGGGATATTTAGTAGCAGTAGTTACAGGAACATGGGAGTCTCTGGCGCTACGTTTGGCATCAGTGGCAGAGAAAACAGTGTAGACAAGAACAAAGGTGCCTACTATTTCAGCACCTAGGCCATCACCCTTGGTGTAACCTGGATTTACAACATTAGCACCACCACCTTTAGTTTGGTAAAGAGTCTTCCCGAACCCTTTGACAACACCAGCACCACATATGGCTCCCAGGCACTGCATTACCATGTAGAACAATGCCCTTGTCAACGACAATTTCCTTGCTAAGAACAACCCAAATGTCACTGCCGGGTTTATATGTCCCCCTGTACAAACAAATGTTTAACTCAACACAGTGGCTCGAACCCAAGAGCTCTAACATAATACTTAAACCTAACAACCACTAGACTGCTAAGATATTTTGTTGCAAGCGGTGTCACTTTTAATGTTTTTATCTCAGATTTCTGTTTTATTTATTATTTTTATATATATAAATAGTAAAAAATTTCGACAAAGCGGTGTGCCCATGGGCGAAGCTAGGTAGCCCCCTTCGTCGAAAATTTACACGGTATATATAGATAAAATATTAGATTTTAGTAGTATATAATATGTATTGAACACCCTTTATTAAAGATTTTTTATACTTCTTTCAAGTTTGAACACCCTAAATGAAATTTCTGGCTTCGCCACTGTGTGTGCCGTGACACTGCTTGCCACTAGTGACGGATCCAGATTTTTGTGAATGCGGGTTCGGTTGGATAAGTCCATAACTAACATTAGCGGTATAAACAGATAAACGGGCTCAAAAATAATTTGTATGCAAATTTTTTCTTGTTTTAGCCATAATTTATACATATATACAATATTATTTTTTGACGAAGCGGGTTCAGTTGAACCTACTTTTCTCCACTTGGGTCCGTCCATGATTCAACATACCCGTACCAATAGGGGCGAATGTAGAGTTTGGCCGCCGTGTTCATGTGAACCCAATACTTCTAATGCAAAGCATAAATCTATAGGTAAAAGTTCATTAAAATTGCAATATATGGTAGGTCCGAACCCAGAATTTAGAAATACAACGGGTTCAATATTAAGAACCTTAAATGTTTAACCTATAGAATTTAAATCCTGGATCAACTCAGTTATTTCACGAGTAAGTAATAGGTACCTGAAATTCCTGCAGTGCAGTAAACTAGAGCGAAAATCATGCCACCAAAAGCCCAAGCAATGCCTTGAATTCCAACAGTTGAACATTTAGATTCAGATTTGGATACTCCCATGACAGTTAAAACAGTGATATAAAGAAAGAGAAAAGTGGCCATGAACTCTGCAATTCCAGCACGATAGAAGGACCAAGACATCAACTCCCCTGGCTCAAACAGAGGCGCTGGTGGTGGTTCCTTGTAATCCTTGTCTTGACTCTGTGCCGCCGTGCCAATCGCTTGCCTCTCTGCATATTTATTAGCTCCCACTCTAACATCCTCTTCTCTGTGCTCCATTTCTCTAACAATAAGTGTTGATTCCTAAGTAAGAATTGATGGAAGTAATCGAAGTAGTGAAGGAGGTTTATATATGTAGTGTTGGGTGGGCTAAAGGGGCCCAGGGATGTGCATAAATGGTTTAAGTTTCATTGTCATTCCGACCGACCATTAATAATTCAGCAATCTGGATCATTAGTTTTTGAGGAAAGGGTTTGCTGCTGATGAAAATGCGTTGTCTTGTACGCTTATTATGGAAAGAGACGTTGGATTTAGGATTTTGGCAGTATTTGGGAATGGGTGATCAGGCGAGATCGAGTATTAAAGTTATAAGCTAGGAGGTGTCGACCGTAGGGTTTTGTCTAAGATAGCTAAGGGCAATGTCGTGTCATATTATTTTCTATTTTCGACGCAAGATCCATTTACTAGCCATCGTTTTTGCTTTGTATTTTTTTTATATTTTATGTTTCTATGTTTCCTATGATCTCTGTGGTGAATCTAATATTCTCTCCTTTTATCTTTTTATTATCTTGAGCCGAGGGTCTTTAGGAAACAACCTCTCTATCCCTTAGGGGCAAAAGTAAGGTCTGCGTATACACTATCCTCCCCAGATCCTATTAGTGAGATTTTACCGAATTATTATTATTATTGTTGTTACTGTGTTAGTTTTACTTTAGCATTGCTAAATCCTAGTTGGCACAAGGATGTCCATAGGATATACATTATTGTATGTTCATTTGATAATGGACCAGTCGACCACCGCCCATTTTGATTATTCTGTGGTAGAAATTGGACTATTTGGAAAATGGTAATGCGGCTATCGCAATTTCTGATTGCTACTGCGGCCAAACTCACCAGACCTAGAGTTCTTTCGGTGAGTATGAGTTGAGCAATCACCTCTTACAACCCATTTATTTGTGATTTTTAAGTTATGTATATTACAAGTATATAGTAGTAATATTTTTTACACTATCAATACAGGTTAACATATACTATAATAAGAGTAGGTTTGTCAAGTCACCAATTAATACCCCTTTGTTCCAATTTATGTAAATTTATTTGACTAGGTAATCAGTTTAAGAAAAAATGAAGACTTTTGAAATATGTGATTCTAAATAAATCAAAAGGGGGGTCAGAGTATTTGTGTGGCTATAAAAGCCTCTCATTAAAGATAGAATAGTAAGTTTAAGCTAAATTGTTACCAAATTTAAAAATGGATCATTCTTTTTGGAACGCACCAAAAAGAAAGTAAGTTTAGGGAACAAATGGAGTATTATTTATCATAAAAATTTATATAACGATTTCATAAGTGATTTGATTATGTAAATATTTAATCTTTAGTGCTATCCGTACATTAAACTCGAACATTTTATTCATAGCTCGATATTTTGTTTAATTGCGTTATATACGATCACCAATAGCATCATTAAGTTAGTTTATATGTGTATGACAAAATAATCGACGAAAACGTGCAAGACTAATTAAATTCTGCATCTTGTTTCTAGTATATATTTGTTTTTTAGATTGAAACAGATCGACTTGTTATAGATCAGCTATCACTGAAAATTAAGATGTGTATCATTATCGCTGTTGTCTTCACATAAAAGGAGCAAATTCTTCAATTGCTGCAGATATTACAACACCTAGTTTGACTGAACTCTTGGACAAAACTCTGTAAGATTTTTCATAACTATTTGTTCATTTCTCCTAATTTCATTGACCAGTTCGATTTATTAATATTGTAGTTTTTGTGGTACTGGAAAGGCTAATACTATTTCAGTTTTACATACAGGTACCTTCTTTGTTTTTACTGTCGGTAGCTTGAAATACCTTTTTCTAAATAGTAACATCACGTTTTGTTTGTATGCAAATTGCAATTAATTTCCTCGAGGAACAGATGCACAAGGCCAAATTTCACTGTATTTAGTCCAAGATATATTGGGAAATCTTAACCTCTTAGAAATTGGAAACAAATCATCTAACACGATGTCGGTAGAAATTATTATGTCAATCTTCTGCTTAGAAAATAATTTAATTGCCAAATTAACAAAATAAACGAGCTGTCCTTGAAAGTTGCTTATGAATAATAAAAATTACATAAAAACAGTAAAAGTATGCCCTACACGACTTCTCTTTACACCAATAATGTGTTAAAAGGCGTGGGTGTGAGGCGACACATTATCACTGACGAGGCAAAGCGTAAGCCCTGAGACATGGGGCGTAAGTTCCACGAATCTTTAAATATTGCTAATTTTAAAATTTTAACATAGTATAAAATAAAAAATAATTATAAAGATTAGATCAAAATCATAAAATTATAATAAATAATATATTTTAAATATTTATAAATTATAATTTGATTATGAATAATACGAAAAGTATGACATATATCATCATATGCAAATTAGTTGCAACGTCATTACAACTCAAACATGAAAAGTAATGTATCCAATATGAAATCTTGTATGTATCTCTTAAGGAGTAATAAATCTTGAAACAATTTCAATATTATAAATTAATATTTTACTTAAAGTACTACTTTTATTTAATATGCTTTCTATTCGAAAGAGAATTTATATAAAAATATATTTCACAACTTCAATATGATTCTCTAGCATCATCTATTTTTAAGTTTCAACAAGTTAATAAACTAACACATAATTCATCATACAATATCATGATAACTTAATATTTGTAAATAGCTACTAGCTAATACAGAGATATTAAATTAATAAGTATTGTATCTCGTAAACGTAAAAATAATAATATTTAGCAGAATAATTATAAAAAATTATGGACTACTATATAGCAAAGACATAACAAAAGCTAATAAATAAATACTTTTGAAATGAAAGATTTATTTAAAATTTATTATCATAACAGTCTTAGCGGATAACGTGCAATAACTTTTATTTTAATTATGACATAAAATACTCTCAACTTAATGATTTATGATTAAGAAAGAAGTAATTTTGAATAGTCAACGATTTGTTAAGAAAATTTGAGGATTTACAAGGTTAGTTACATATAATTGCATAAAGTTATATTATGTGAGCCTAGTACCCTGGCGTCCGGCATGTCCAGGGCGTAAGCCCCGACGGCCGAGGCGTAATTAAGTCTCACGGAACTAAGCCCCACACATAAGTCCAAGGGCATTTTACGAGTGCTCCGGTCCGGGGCGAGCCCCGGGCGAGTCCCAATTCTACCTTTTAAAACAGAGCTTTACACTAGGTAGTGATGGCCTAACAATGAAAGTCGGAAGTTTTAGTTTTGATTAACTTTGTTTTGATATGAAATTATAGAAAACAAAAATTAATTCACGTAGGTGACTATTTGTAACCACCTAGTCGGCCGTTTCGAGAGTTGTAGTCACATTCCTCTATTTATTCCTCCTTTTGTATTTCACAACTATTATATGACTTATCGGATTAGTTGGTTCGAGCCCTGAGAAATTTCAGAGTGAATTGAGACACTTAGTGTCGCAATGGAAAACCTAAGTTGAAAAAGCTGACCGGATGTGACTTATGTGAAAACGACCTCATATTTGAATTTGATGGTTCAATTAGCTCTGTTAGGTGATTTTAGACTTAAAAGCGCATCCGGGTTGTGATATGGAGGTCCATAGTAGAATTAGGTTTGAATGGCGAAAGTTGGAATTTTGAAAAGTTTTACCGGAAGTGAACTTTTTTGATAACGGGGTCGGATTAGATTTCAAGAAGTTGGAGTAGATCCGTGGAGTCATTTGTGACTTGTGTGAAAAATTTGAGGGCAATTGGACATGATTTAATAGGTTTTGACGTTATTTGTTGAATTTGGAAATTTCAAAGTTTATTAGGCTTGAATCTGTGTGCAATTCGTATTTTTCATGATATTTGAGGCGATTTGAGGGTTCGACTAACTTCGTATGATGTTTTGGGACTTGACGGTAAGTTTGGTTGATGTCTCCGGGGCCTCGGCTGAGTTTCGGGTGGTTAATGAATCATTTTTTGACTTAGTTTGATAGCTGAAAGTTCTAGTTTTTGCTCATCTGGTTTCATTAAATGTGATCGTGTGATCAAGTCCGCGATCGCGTAGCCCAAGCTGGTCGTTGATAGAATTTTCCCTGCGTGTTCACGAGTTAAGGTGTCACGACCCAACCCGGTCGTGATGGCGCCCAGCCCTAAAGCTAGGAAAGCCTAACCAGCCGTCGTTCTCATATCTACAATAAGTCTCGAAACCGAATATTTAAGGAGAATATAATAGTTTTAGAATAATAATCCAATAATAATAGAATAATAATACTAAAAAGTGCGAAAACTAATAATAACACTCCCAAAAGATCTGGGGTCACGAGTCTAGAGCCTCTAAACAAAACCGGATAACAATATCTGAACGAGATACTCAAGTCTGAAGATGTATATATAAATAAAAACTAGAATAAGAAGAGAAGCCAGATCCTGCGAACGTCAAGCAGCTACCTCAACACTCTGATAACTTTGGAAAAAAGACTGCTCAGCTAAACCTCCAGCGTACCTGAATCTGCACACAAGGTGCAGGGAGTAGGGGTGAGTACTAAGTACTCAGTGAGTAATAAGCATATTAAATGCCCGAAGATAAGAAATCTACGAAATGCCACAAAGCAAAGCTAAAACTAACAGTCCGATATCTTTCTACAAACCAGCTAATAACAGATAGCACAAGTAAATAACAATATATGAATGCAATATAATGCACATGACCGCTATGGCGCGTAGCCCGATCCATTTAATGTCGGCGGCGCTCACTAGGGGTGTGTACAGACTCTGGAGGGGCTCATTCAGCCCAAGCACAATATAATCATAACATTCGCTACGGCGTGCAGTCCAATTCATACTCAGTCCACAATATGCATATGTGTCACATAACAGTTTCAATTTATTTTCCCAATTTCCAATTCATTAATAAGAATATACTTTAGTTATTTACTTCGAGAAAAGTGACTTAGCATTTCATAATAGTGATTAAACACTGGACTGAGATCAATAATTTTACAAATCATGCTATTAAAATGATAATCATCCTCTGAGGATGCTACAGGTCGGCACAAGGCCCCAAAAATGGCAATAAGCCCAGATAATCAACACAAGGTGCGTATCAATCATTGATATAGAAATATTCCTGTTCGGGATGGACCAAGTCACAATCTCCATCATAAATAATCATGCACCTGCCATGGGGTGCAAGTCATGCCCTAAATAGCGTCACAATGTGATAAGACAGGGTTTCAAACCCTCAAGCCATCATATATACTAACTACTCACCTCTAACCGGCCATAGACTGGTCCACAATGCCTTTTCCTTTCGTATCGAACTCCTCGCGCGTCGAATCTAGTCAATATCGATTTCATATTTTGGCTTATAAATTCGTATTTTTGTTATGGAACTGATTCCTTTAGCCGATATTGATTGCATTATACACCT
Organism: Nicotiana noctiflora; assembly: GCA_032618575.1. NCBI lineage: Eukaryota > Viridiplantae > Streptophyta > Magnoliopsida > Solanales > Solanaceae > Nicotiana > Nicotiana noctiflora. The sequence goes on along the minus strand of JASVEL010013752.1, from coordinate 57,987 downwards.
TGTGGCTAGATTCAGGACGTTTGGAGACCGATCAGAGATGCAAAGGCATGTTAGAGTAGTGTTTTGTCCGGATTAAGGTAAGTAACACTTTCAAACTTGGTTTTGAGGGTTTGAAACCCTGAATTATGTGTCATGTGATTGATATTAAGGTGATGCACATGCCAAGTGATGGGCATGCGGGTGTGCACTATGTGAACTGGGACCTGGTAAATTCCATGGCACTGTAAAGTGGTTCTATTTTATTTATATTTGTCTTTTCACCGTGTGATAAAATAACTAAGCTGCCAATCATGCTAGAGATCATGTTTAAGCTATACGATGGTACTGTTGGGACCCATAATGGTCGTTTCTTGATGTTGACTTATTGATCTAATTGATATTTCATACTTATTCATGTTCATTCATTTCATATCATATCTCAATCACTGTTGTTATTTGTTGATACATCATATCATCATGTTCGGACTAGTTTTATGGCATTTGTGAGACCGTGACTGAGACAAGAGAGATTCATGACTGAGTGAGGCCGAGAGCCTGATTATGAGTGACATTAATAGGATCGGGTTGCATGCTGTAGTGGTTATACCGATTCATGATAGCGCTTGGGCTGAAGGAGATCCTCCGGTATTTGCACACATCCCCCACCCTAGTGAGCACGGTTAATATTATTGAGGGGTGGATCTTTCCTGGATATGGATATTGTCTGAAGTATTATATACCTAGAGATGGATCTTCTCTACGGGCTGGATTGGCCCTACTATGTACTAGGTGATTGATGGTCAGTGATGTATATATTCCAGGGTGGATCTTCCCTGGGCCATATATAATACCAAGTTATTAAAAATTTGAGAGTGTGAGAAAATGAGGCTGTCATCATGGTGCATCACATACATCATGAGCATTGGCATATAAAAGTAGAAGAGTTATATTCTTTCTATCATTCAGATTTGATCTATTTTACTGTTTTGAGCTATCTGTTAAACTTGAAAGCATACTTGCGATTCTGCAGTGTTATTTATATACTGAACTGTGCTTGAGTTCGTTACTACCTTTCAGTACAAAGGTTGTATTTATTATTTATTGAGTTGGTTATACTCACACTACACCATGTGCCTCTTCTACATATCTAGGTGCTTCCGATCAAGGCGGTTGTGATCGAGGAGTCAAGATTTTCGAAGACTATCGAGGTAGTTGCATGGCATTCGCAGGTCTTGACTCTCCTTCATTATGCCTATATGTATTTCAGATTTCTTATTCACTAAACATTGTAGTAGACTGTATTTTGGTATAGATGCTCATGTACTCAGTGATACCCCATCTTTGGGATGGACTGTATTTAGGTGCGGATTTATTTCTCTTTCAAATGGTTTTCCTAAATATTAGTTGCTCCTTCTTTATTTTTATAAGTTAATGTTGTGTTGACATGGTTGAGTAGTGGCTATCCTAGTTCCACGATAGTCGCTATCACGACGGTTGATTTTAGACCGTAACACTATCAAATCAGATATGCATAATATAGCATACTAATAGTTGTAATTTGCTTACTTATTTTGATATAAAATATCCACTTAAGGATGTCGTGTGGTTGTCAAATAATCCATTCTTTACTTCCACGGTATCTATTATACAATTAGATGATAAAGTGTCACTGATCACGCAAAATACTAGTTCTAAAAGGGATAAGTGATCGCTAAAAATATAATTTGGTCTAAAATTTCGGAGTCAAATTTCACAGAAAATTAAAATTTAGCTATAAGTGTTCAATATCGCAAAGAAATACAAGTTCCAATAATTTCTTAGTTATAAAGATTGTAATATTTATTTTAAATATTTAGCTAACAAATGCTAAAAATAGTAAAATTATCAACTAACAAGTATGAAATTGGAGATAAGATTAAGGAGGACTGGAGTTCTGATTTTTTCAATTATCGGAATCCTTCCGTTGTGTCTCATATAATTTGCTGAAATACTCTCTACTGATCATAAACACTTCATGTATTGTAATTTTGTTTTGAGCAACAACAATTTATGAGACATATTCTCCTGAACTGCGCTAGCTAACACTATCTTACCACTCCCTACGACCACATCAATGCTTTGTTATTCTCAAATCCATCTTTAAATCCACTGTATTCCTCAAATATGTTAAGAGTGACGTTGTTCAACGATCACCTAAGTATGTACTCTTTTCCAAGCAAGCCACAGTTAATCGCTGTCCATTTCAATCTACTAAAATAAATATGTATACCGTTTTGGAGATGTCTATTCGATGTAATGCAAGTGTCCTGGAAGACAGTACTGAAAGGAGACTCTCGGCCTTTATTTTACCAATGTTGTGGACTTAAGTTCATTCTCCATTTGACGTGATGCATGTGACTGATAAACGATGAAAAATGCATGATTTTGGGTATAATTTCATATTATTTTGTACGCGAGTTGTGGGAGATCGCATGCATATAAATACAAAAATGCTCATTGGATATTTATTGTATGTAAAAATGAGTTTGTATTGAAGTTGACGAAAATCGGATGATTAATGCAAAAAAAATTGAGAAGCAAGAGTGGGGAGCGTGTTATATTTGGTGCATTGCATGAAATATAGGCACGAAATTACCAAGAAAGTGAATCTAAACTAGTGAAGTACGGCATTTTTGGCACCAACCCCCAGCACGCGATAGAAACAAAGATGAAAAAACTGACAGCATGCCTAGGGGTTGTACGTTGTATGAACCCTAGATACGTCATTCAACTTCAAAATAGAAGTGCACGTGGCCGCCCCATACAAACTCTAATTAATATAAATACATCATAAAACATCATTTTGAAGGGAGAGGCACTACTCAGGAGCGGCCTTTCTATAAAGCAAGTAAAGTAACCGCTTTAGGTCTCATATTTGTGGGGGATTCATTTTTTGTTATATATAATAGATTATATATAAATTTATAAAAGAGTTCTCTAAAGTGAAAATATTTGATTTCTTTCTTTAACAAATATAGAGAAGAATGATTTGCAACTATTATAATTTCTACCTAGAAAATTGCACTAAAAATGAATATCGAATACGAATTTCGTAAGGAAGTAACAATTTGATGCGATTATTGATAATAGAATCTCAAAATCTTTCGAAGAGTCCTTTAGAGTTGATTATTTTTATACATAATAGACAAGCCGATTTTTTCACTTCAAAATAGATTTGAATAATCGAAGCATCTGAAAGTATTTTTGGTTTTCTATTTGGCAATAAAAACTAAAATCACTAGATGTTGAAAATTTAAAAAAGATTTGCCTTAATCTTGAATATTTCTTAAAGTATAATAATCAATTCGATATTGATAGTTTAGATTTATTTTCTCAATTAAAAATAGTACAATTGGAAGATATCAACTTGATTGATATACTTAATCAAATAAAAAGATTTAATTCTTTTCCAAATGCCTAAATTGCTTATAGAATACTGTTAATAACTCATGTTATCGTTGATTTAGCGGAAAGAAGTTTTTAAAAATAAAATTAATAAAATCTTGCCCAAGAACAACGATGTCACAAGAAAGGTTAAATGAATTAGCTATATTGTCAGTTGAGAAATACTTATTAGGAGTTATTGATTATAAGAAAATTATTAATAACATTGTATCTAAACAAAGCTAAAAATTAGTCTTAAAAAATAATTAAAAAAATTAAAAAGTTAAGGCCTATCACTAAGTTTGGCTTTAGGCCACAAAATTTGTTAGGCCACCCCTAATACTACTTTAAGGTAAGATAATGTTGGGTTTTTAATATATTTAATTAATATATTAAAGAGTTAAAAGAGGGTGAATGGGAAATGGAGGGAAATAAAATTTTGAGTGAAATTTTAATTTCCCTCTCCTTGGTAAATGGGCATTGTCCCATATCGGAAGAGGAAGAGGTTTTTATGGGTATATAAGCAATTGCTCTTCTTCTAGCTCTTAAAGAGTTGAGAAGAAAGCAAGCCTCGCGTCGTCGTCGTCGCTCGCTCGGCTCGGCTCGGCTCGGCTTCGGCTACGGCTACCGCTACCGCTACCGCTACGGATTCAGATTTGGATTTGGATTTGGTCAAATGATCGATCGATTGATTAACCTTTTGGACCAAATTTATTTGTTAATAGTAAAATATTAACCGAAATGTTATTAAAATATTTATTTTAATAACAGAATATTAATATTAAATAAATATTAATATTAAATCCAAATTTCAGTTTTCTGTTTAACTACCCATCAATTTTCCCTCTTTATTTTCCCTCTTTATTATTGAGTAAATGGCCATTTATGCAATGGCATTTATGCTGTGGCAGTTTTGCAGAAACAACCATTCTGAAGAGACTCTTCAGATTTCAGCTCAACTTTTGGCTATAAATACAACACTATTCTGCTCAGAATTTCACTACGAATTTCTGAGTTTCTCCTCCTTTGTTCTGCATACTTTTAGCATCAAACAAAGCAAAAAGTAAGTGTGATTTGCTACCGAACTTTGTGTTCGCTGAAACACTGGGGTTTGAAGTACCACTACACCAGTGTGTAATTCGTTCTATCCTGGGAGGAAATAATCCATAACCTTGGGTACTAGGAGGGGATTAAATTCCTTAAGGAAACACCGTGAATTCAGTGGGCTCGAATTGGTTTCTTCATTTCTGTTTATGCACATTTTTATTTGTATTTATTTATATTTCCAGAATTATTTTACAAATACATTGTAATAACAAGCTTAAGGAATTTAAATTATATTTCTGTATTTGTTTTTACTGTTTCTGGAAGAGTAAAACCTTTGTGGTTTTGTACTCTATTAAAATCTACGTGATTTTAATATTTGTGTCATTCTTTTACAGAAATGACTAACGAGAATAAGAACCAGGCTGTTCCAATGGTGACTGCTAATGCCTCAACAAGCCGAACGACTCCTGCAGCATTGGCATCGACAGAGAAACCCAGAAAATTTTTCGGGATTGATTTCAAGCGCTGGCAACAAAAGATGTTCTTCTATTTGACTACTTTGAGTCTCCATAAGTTCATCAAGGAAGATGTTCCTGTGTTGTCCGACGAAACTCCAGAAACTGAACGCTTTCTCGTCGTTGAGGCGTGGAAGCATTCAGATTTTTTATGCAAGAATTATATTCTAAGCGGGCTGGAAGATTCTTTGTATAACGTCTATGGTGGCGTAGAAACGTCAAAGGAACTGTGGACTGCGCTTGAAAAGAAATACAAAACTGAAGATGTCGGGTTGAAAAAGTTTGTTGCTGCAAAGTTTTTGGACTACAAAATGGTAGATAGCAAGTCTGTTATTACCCAAGTCCAGGAATTGCAAGTGATTATTCACGATCTCCTTGTTGAAGGTATAAATCAAATTAATATTGATGTTGAAAGTAGTAACCTTAGTATTTTTACTAATGAAAATTTCATTGAAGGTCTTGTTATCAATGAAGCATTCCAAGTAGCAGCAATGATTGAGAAGTTGCCTCCTTTGTGGAAGGACTTCAAAAACTACTTGAAACACAAACGCAAGGAGATGTCCCTTGAAGATCTCATTGTTCGGTTGAGAATCGAAGAGGACAATAAAGCTGCTGAAAAGAGAGGTCGTGGAAACTCAACAATAATGGGAGCAAATATTGTTGAAGAGAACAAGAAGAGGAAGAAGGCTTCTGGACCAAAATACAACCCAAGCAAGAAGCGGTTCAGTGGAAACTGCTACAATTGTGGAAAACCCGGACACAAATCTACGGAGTGTCGTTCTCCGAAGAAAGGCAAGAAGAAGGGTCAAGCAAACATGATTGAAAAGCATGATAATGTTGATGGCTTATGTGCCATGCTTTCCGAATGCAACTTGGTAGGAAATCCTAGAGAGTGGTGGATTGATTCTGGAGCCACTCGCCATGTTTGTGCAGTTAGAGAAGCGTTTGCTACTTATGCTCCTGTTGGACCCGACGAGACGATTTCTATGGGAAATGCTTCTAAGGCCAATATTGAAGGATGTGGGAAGATATTTCTCAAAATGACTTCCGGCAAAGTGGTGACTTTGAACAACGTCCTTCATGTTCCCGAGATTAGGAAGAATTTAGTCTCTACTCGACTTCTTGTTAAAAATAGTTTTAAATGTGTTTTTGTTTCCGATAAGGTTGTAATAAGTAAGAACGAAATGTTTGTAGGAAAAGGTTACCTCACCGAGGGCCTTTTCAAGCTGAATGTAATGGTCGTTGAGAATAATAATAAAATTTCAGCTTCGTCTTACTTACTTGAGTCAAATGAATTATGACATATACGTTTGGGTCATGTCAATTATAAAACCTTACGGAAAATGATTAATTTGGAAGTATTGCCTAAATTTGAATGTGACAAATCAAAATGTCAAGTATGTGTGGAATCTAAGTATGTTAAACATCCTTATAAGTCGGTTGAAAGGAATTCAAATACTTTAGACTTAATTCACACATATATTTGTGACATGAAGTCAATACCATCTCGCGGTGGAAAGAAGTATTTCATAACTTTTATTGACGATAGTACTCGATATTGCTATGTTTACTAACTTAATAGTAAAGATGAAGCAATAGACGCATTCAAGCAATACAAAAATGAAGTTGAAACACAACTTAACAAGAAAATCAAAATGATAAGAAGTAATAGGGGCGGTGAATATGAATCTCCTTTTGAACAAATATGTTTAGAATATGGAATTATTCATCAAACAACGACCCCTTACACGCACCAATCCAATGGGATTGCAGAAGAAAGAATCGTTCATTAAAGGAGATGATGAACGCATTATTGATAAGTTCTGGTTTGCCACAGAACTTGTGGGGGGAAGCCGTACTTACGGCTAGCCGAATACTAAATCGAGTACCCCATAGCAAAACACAATCCATTCCATATGAAAAATGGAAAGGAAGGAAGCCCAACTTGAATTATTTTAAAGTGTGGGGGTGTTTGGCAAAAGTGCAAGTTCCTAAACCCAAAAGGGTAAAAATAAGACCGAAAACCGTTGATTGTGTTTTCATAGGATATGCGACTAATAGTAAAACATATCGATTTCTGGTTCATAAATCAGAAAATCCCGACATTCATAATAATACGGTTATAGAATCAGATAATGCCGAGTTCTTTGAAAATATATATCCGTACAAAAAGGAATGTGAGTCGATTAGTGAAGGATCTAAATGATCTCGGGAAGAAGCAAAAGAAAGTACACTTAACCAGGAAGATCCAAGGCGTTGTAAACGTCAAAGAACGTCTACTTCATTTGGACCAGATTTTGTGACTTTCTTATTGGGAAATGAGCCTCAAACATTTAAAGAAGCTATGTCTTCTTCGGAATCATTGTTATGGAAAGAGGCAGTCAATAGTGAAATAGAATCTATATTGAACAACCATACATGGGAATTGGTTGATCTTCCTCCCGGAAACAAACCGTTGGGTTCTAAATGGATCTTTAAGAGGAAAATTAAAGATGATGGCACTATTGACAAATATAAGGCAAGACTTGTGGTCAAAGGGTATAGACAACGAGAAGGTCTTGATTATTTTGATACATACTCTCCGGTTACAAGAATTACGTCCATACGAACGTTAGTAGCGTTAGCTGCAGTTTATGGTCTTGAAATTCATCAAATAGATGTTAAGACGGCTTTCTTAAATGGAGAGTTGGAGGAAAAAATCTACATGGAACAACCAGAAGGGTTTGTGGTTCCAGGTAAAGAAAAGAAGGTCTGTAGACTTGTTAAGTCCCTTTACGGATTAAAACAAGCACCCAAACAATGGCATGCTAAATTTGACCAAACAATGTTGTCAAATGGGTTTAAGATAAACGAACGTGATAAATGTGTGTACATTAAAAATGTTCCAAATCACATAGTCATTGTTTGCAAATTGGATCACCGGATCAACTGATTCCAAGTCCACAAGTGGATATGTATTCACCATTGGTGGAGGAGCGATATCTTGGAAGTCGTCCAAACAAACTTGTATTGCCCGCTCTACAATGGAGGCTGAGTTCATAGCCTTGGATAAAGCCGGTGAAGAAGCTGAATGACTCCGGAATTTCTTGGAAGATATTCCATTTTGGCCCAAACCCTTGGCACCAATATGCATACACTGCGATAGTCAAGCGGCAATTGGAAGGGCTGTGAGCGTAATGTATAACGGTAAATCTCGTCATATACGACGAAGACATAAAACCGTTATACAATTACTCTCTAGAGGAATTATCACGATTGACTATGTAAAGTCAAGTGATAATGTGGCGGATCCGCTTACAAAAGGCCTAACTAGAGATGTAGTTGAGAAATCATCAAGGGGAATGGGACTGTGGCCGAGAACAAGTCATAGTGGCGGTAACTCTACCTAGACGACTGGAGATCCCAAGATCTAGGTTCAAGGAGATCAAACAAAGTCATTTATGACGGTTCAACATTGTCAAATAAACTTTTGGTCCATTCTCTTATAAGACAATGTTCAGTACCAAGGATAAAGCATTAAGGCTTTTTAATGATTTCTAAATTTGATACGGGGTATATCAAATAGTGTATCTATGGGATGACACGTTTAGGAATCACCTATGTAAGTGTGAAGTGTTAGCCGCTTCAAGGAGAATTTTGTAAGGCCAGTTCTCTATGCACTTATGAAACCAGGCGGTGTTCATGGCTGAAACGAACACAACAATGAGAACCAAAGATGGTTAAGGGTTGGTTGTGTGACTTGTGGTTGTCTAGGTATACACCAAAGTTCGACGGTTCAAAGATATCAAATCTACCGATTGATCGAGTATATCCGACATAAGTTCACTACGGAAAGTTCAAAGGGAAACCTACTTATCCAGATGCAAGTAATCCTTACTTGCGAATCACACCGTTTTTCATGCACACTTCCGTGATACCATTCCCCATTCATGTGGGGGATTGTTGGGTTTTTAATATATTTAATTAATATATTAAAGAGTTAAAAGAGGGTCAATGGGAAATGGAGAGAAATGAAATTTTGAGTGAAATTTTAATTTCCCTCTCTTTGGTAAATGGGCATTGTCCCATATCGGAAGAGGAAGAGGTTTTTCATGGGTATATAAGCAATTGATCTTCTTCTAGCTCTTAAAGAGTTGAGAAGAAAGCAAGCCTCGCGCCGTCGTCGTCGTCGCTCGCTCGGCTCGGCTTCGGCTTCGGCTTCGGCTACGGCTTCGGCTACGGCTCGGATACGGCTTCGGCTTCGGATTCGGATTCGGATTCGGATTCGGATTCGGATTCGGATTTGGATTTGGATTTGGATTTGGATTTGGATTTGGATTTGGATTTGGTCAAATGATCGATCGATTGATTAACCTTTTGGACCAAATTTATTTGTTAATAGTAAAATATTAATAGAAATATTATTAAAATATTTATTTTAATAACATAATATTAAAATTAAATAAATATTAATATTAAATCCAAATTTCAGTTTTTCTGTTTTTGTAACAGAAAATTAACTACCCATCAATTTTCCCTCTTTATTTTTCCTCTTTATTATTGAGTAAATGGCCATTTATGCAATGGCATTTATGCTGTGGCAGTTTTGCAGAAACAGCCATTCTGAAGAGACTCTTCAGATTTTAGCCCAACGTTTGGCTATAAATACAACACTATTCTGCTTAGAATTTCACTACGAATTTCTGAGTTTCTCCTCCTTTCTTCTGCATACTTTTAGCATCAAACAAAGCAAAAAGTAAGTGTGATTTGCTACCGAACTTTGTGTTCGCTGAAACATTGGGGTTTGCAGTACCACTACACCAGTGTGCAATTCGTTCTATCCTGGGAGGAAATAATCAATAACCTTGGGTACTAGGAGGGGATTAAATTCCTTAAGGAAACACTGTGAATTCAGTGGGCTCGAATTGGTTTCTTCATTTCTGTTTATGCATATACTTGTTTGTATTTATTTATATTTCCAGAATTATTTTACAAATACATTGTAATAACAGATAACACCTTTGGAGTTGAGAATACGTTAGGAGCAAGGAGGAAGATTCAACCATAGTTTTTCCGTTCTTCTTCCCATTTTTCTTTGTTGGTTATGACTTTTAGTATTGCAATTCATATACTACTATGAGTAGCTAATTGTTATTATAAAGTTTTGATGAACTATGATTTTTTGTTATATTTTTATGTTATTCGGCCTTTGAATTTCTCTACTTGTTTAACCGTCCTGTGTTAATAGATAACATAAATTTAGGGGTAGCTCTTCTTATGTTTCTAAGTTTTGATGCGTTATCGATTAGCCTGGCTAATATATATGTTAATCCTGCTTGAATGTCTATAGTTGCTGCATTAAGCAGATGATTGAATAGGCACCAAATTTCGAATAACACAGTTATTCTCAAGGAAAATTCATTATTGTCACCATTTTCATGAAGCTTTTGAGATCTTTCTACTCCACATAATATCTCAGCTCACCACATGATCGAACTTTTTAAATGGATAAGAAGTTAGAATGATATTTTCTTGGCATAAAATACAAACTTCTACAGGTTCTAGTTCTTTAAATTTGTGATTTAAAAAAACATACAATACTGAACAAGATATAACTAGTTTTTCTTTCTTGTATTGTATGTCTTACATATGTCAAAGATGATTACTTTCGCTATGTTATTACCTTATTTCTCTTATCTGTTGTTGACATAGGTATTTGTTGCTAGCTCTACAGTGCAAACTTGATGTGCAGTATACATCTGAGGGACCTAAAGTGGTAGAACCTGATGTTGTAGTAGTTGATCATTTAGATGTTAGCAGTTTAGATGATGGTTGTTAGAGTGACACTAGAAGGAATTCAAATATTTTCAGTTTTGATTTTGAAATGTACTCTTGTAATTTGGTTGTGGATTTTTATAATATTCGGTTCACATTTCCCTGGAGCTCTTAGTAAAAACTATGTCAAAATTGGTGCACAGACAACAGTAATGATACTAGCATAACTATGTACACAAAACCTTTGGTTTTGACTTAAGAAGCACCTATAGAGGAACAGAGAAACCGATCAGTTGGCTCCTCTTTGGAACATTGTGTTAGGATCAAATCAGACGGTAAAAGTGAAATATAACAAAAAGACGTAAACATTTAACGTGGTATGGACAATTGTCACTCATCTACTATATAAAAAAGAAAAAAAATATCGAGAGAATATCTACAAAGAGGCACACACAAGTGACAGGATAACTCTTGCTTAATCATTCTCCCCTCTAAACAAGACTTTCAAACTCTTTATGGCAACATTATGAAAAAGAATGTTCCTCTATTTGTAAAAGTACACAACATTTTCTGTAACGAGCCAATCAGTTGTTTTGTATAGTTGAGTCTCGTTTCCATATTTGATACTTTCCGTATGTGTGTTTGAAGTTTTGTGACTTGTGAGGTGGTTGGTTTGGTTTCAGGAAGGTTTGAGAGTGAATTGAGATACTTAGTCTCATTTCGGAAGTTAAGTTGTAAGAGTTAATCAAGGTTTGACTTTTGTTTAAACAACCTCAAATGGGCGTTAGACACTAGTTCCAATAGGTTTGTATGGTAATTTTTTGGATTTAGGTGCATATTTGAATTTGGATTTAGAGCTTCCTAGGATGTTTTGGTGCTATTTGTCAAAAGTTTGCTATTTGGAGGTTGGAAGAGTTTTTAAGTTTGACCGAGGGTTGACTTTGAGGTTATCATATTCGGATTGTCTTTCCGAAAGTTGAGATAAGTTCATTTTGTCATTTGGTATTAGTGTGCAAAGTTTGGGTTCGTTCCGTATTGGTTAGGCTTGAATCAAACGCTTGGTTTGATGTTCGAAGTTGAGGAACTTAAGAGATCGATATTGATTGGCGATTCTTAGTTTTGAGTTTATTCGTGGTGTTTCGAGCCCTTGGACAACTTTGGATTAGGTTTTGGAACATGTTGGCATGATTGGACGGGGTTCCGGGGGACTTTGGACTTATTTGAGGTGGTTTTGGGCCATTTTCCCTTGTCTTTGGTTTGCTGGTTTCTGGTGCAGAGAGTCTTCTTCGCGATCGCGGAGGGAGGCTCGCGATTGCGGATAGAGGACTTGGCAAGCAAAGTTTTACCTTTCGCATTCAGGGGGGAGAGAGATTTCGTTCACGGATTGCTGGGATTTACTGCTTCACGTTCGCGTCCAGGAGTTGTGTTCGCGAAGGCGTGTGGTCGGGCAGGAGGATAGCCTTCACAATCGCGGGTGTGGCGTCGCGTTTGTGTAGGCTTAGCCGATGCAAGGTTACGTTCGCGTGTATGCCTTCCTGTTCGCGAAGAGAAATTTTTTTGGCCGGCCATTTTTGGCTTTCGCGATCGCAATGCGTATGTCTGGGCAGACTACTTAAATGGGAGTTTCGGGACTTTACCCACTTAATTATTTTTTGAGCTATAGACTTCGAGAGTGTGAGATTTTATAGATCTATTTTAATACATCTTTGGAGGTAAGCAATTGACACTTAGATTTGACTTTATCTGAAAATATTTCAAGAATTTTTACACCTAGAAACTTGGATTTTAAAGTGTAATATGGGGGTTGATGTGCAAATTTTTGAACACTTCAATTCCCGCTACATTCAATTTTGATTACTCATTTTCTGCCCAAGAAATAAAGATTCACTCAAACATGAATACTGGGGTTGCTTATTGTGTTTGGTTTGAAATCATTTTGTAATTGCAACAACAACAATTCAGTATAATTCCACTTAGTGAGGTCTGGGGAAGGTAGTGTGTACGCAGACCTTACCCCTACCCTGGGCTAGAGGATCTGTTTCCAAATACACCCTCGGCATCCTTCCCTCCAACACTTCCCACCTTACTCTTGGGGAGACTCGAACTCACAACCTCTTGGTTGTAAGTGGAGACTCGGAATCATTTTATAATTCATAGTTAAAATAATCATCTACAACAAATGGTAGTTTTATATGTTACCAAAAGAAAATATTGAAAGAAAATTAGTTACATAATATTCAGTATATTTTAGCTGCTTTCGCATGACCATACATTTAACAATCTTGATGCCAAAATAAATATCATTGTTCAAAAAGTTTCACTAAGCGGTGAACTGATGGAACCTTAAACTCATGAACTTGTTTCATAGTGCAGATTGCCTCCAGTATGCTTGCTCCAACAACAACTTCCTCAATGAATTGAGTTCTCCAACGACATCACTTATCCTCTTTCTTTCTTTTGGAGATTCTACAGAGCAGGCAACTCCAATTTGAATCACCGAAACTAAGACTGATAGAAATAAGTCAGTGGCACTACTGCTTCTGTTGTTAACATGTTTGTATTCCTTTCCTAGTTCATCCCTTTCCTGGAGAAGAATGGGATCTGTTATATGTATCACTCTGTCTGGTAAAGAAGCCTTGGCGTAGTTATGAAGATTTAAACTATCTTTGAACATTTCATCAGTTGGTCTCTTCCCAGTAAACATTTCCAAGAGCATTATTCCAAAGCTGTATAAATCTCCATAGATTGAGGCCTCACTTCCCATACCCAACTCTGAGATACATTTGCACAGAATTAGACATACTTTTACCAAAAGATAGAGAATACTTATACATGACAGTGGAAATGTTGATTTATGGCTAATGCAGAAAAGTCTTGGCAGAACTAGTAAAGTTGCTGACATGTGACCAAGAGGTCATAGGTTTGAGCCATGGAAACAAACTCTTGCACAAATGCAGAGTAAGACTGCATCAATAGACCCTTGTGGTATGGTCCTTCCTCAGTTTATTCTGAAATTACTTTTATTCCTATATGTTTCAGTCACTTAATTTTTGGACAAGATTTTACTCAAGAAAATATGGGCAAGTACAAACTAAATCAAACAATTGGGTGATTCCAAAGCTAAACTTGGAGCCACTTAAACCAGAATGTCCATGCTCAGTGATAGCAAAATGGTTAAAAGAAAATAGTTAATCAGCCATATTATCCACCAAAAATGGGTTGGATAATGAACTTTCTAAAAACGGATCAAATATGGATAAGAATCATATTATCCATTTAGAAAATGGATAACCAATAGGTAACCAATGAGTTTAACTGTTATATTTGTTAAGTTTCAAATTGGGTGTTCCTCAAGTTTGGAAAACTAGTAATTCTCCCAAAAGTGATCATATTCAAGAAGTTATGGTATCCACCAGTTAACCATTTTTTATCCGTAATAGATCGTGTTGAATAATTTGTTCGTTTTTTCATTACCCGTTTTCGGCCCAAACCATATCCAACCCGACCCCCCGTTTGCCACTCCTTCCATGCTCTTGAATTGCATACTAGGTTCGACACATGAGACTAAATACTTTAGTAGGTAAGTGTAATAACTGAGGAAAGGAAAAACACTTGGAATTACCTGGAGGTGTATACCCGATAGTTCCGCCAACAGCAGTAGAACTTTTTGGATTTGCTGAAGAGTTGTGAATAGCTGGTGGAATAAATCTTGCCAAACCAAAATCACCAACATGTCCAGTCATGTTCTCATCGAGGAGAATATTGCTTGGCTTCAGATCACGGTGAATTACTGGGGGTTGGCAATCATTATGAAGATAATCCAGAGCACAGGCAACATCAATGGCAATGTTTAATCTTTGAACAAATCCTAGCTTCTTGTGCTCATGTGACTCCTGATCAGGCCTGAAATGCAACCACTCCTCCAGACTCCCTTTATCCATGTATTCGTAAACTATAGCTTTGAATTCATTACCTTCATAATCTATACTTGAACATGCACTTAACACCTTTACAAGATTACGATGTCTTATGTTCTTCAGAATCTCACACTCTGCTAAAAAACTCCTGGAAGCTGCATGGTGTGAAAGGTCTAGTACCTTAACAGCAAAAACTGTACCATTGTCTTCAGAAATTCCTTTATATACTGACCCAAAGGCACCCACACCAAGCAAATTTGATGCAGAGAATCCATCAGTTTCCCTAAGGAGACACTGATATGATACTCTTATCGTCGAGTTTTCATCTGTATCTGTAACTGGTGCTTTTCTCGATCTACCTAACTGTCGAATGCAAAGAACACAAACTATACATGTCAACCCTATAAGCCCACAGACTACTGGAATTATTATTTTCAAGGGGAAACCTGATTTCTTTTCTTTCTTTACTTCTGCACTGCAAGCCGGAAGGTCTAACTCTGGTATACCCCCACAGAGATTTTTATTTCCTTTAATAGAAACAATACTAACATTATTGAAGATACCTCCAATTGGGACTGCACCTTCAAAATTATTGCTAGACAGATCTACAACCTGCAGAAATTTGAAGTCTTTCAAGAATCTTGGGATTTCACCTGACAGATTATTGTGAGAAAGGAGTAAAAGTTCCAGGCCGCGCAAATTATTCAGGGTTGAAGGAATACTACCCTGAAAGTTGTTGTTGTTCAAATCTAGCGCTTCAAGTATCAGACAAGTACCTAGAGTGGTAGGAATTTGGCCTCGCAAAATGTTATCAGACAGGTTTAAGTAGCCTAGATTGCTCAACTTCCCGATTTCCTTCTGAAGGATCCCGGTTAAGTGGTTATGAGATAGGTCGAGGCCCTCTGACAAGGATGAAATTTCAAGAATTTCTGATGGTATGAAACCACTAATGTTATTTGAGCCAAGATCCAGCAGTCCCAAATTGTGACACTTGCCTAAACTGGAAGGAATTCTGCCCTGGAGATTGTTTTCTCTTAAACTGAGTCTGGTTAAGGAAGCTAAATTTCCAAAAGAGATTGGAATTTGGCCTGAAAACTGATTTCCAAGTAAAGCCAACTCCTGCAGGTTTATTAGATCCCCAATTTCAGATGGAATTTCACCGTAGAACCTGTTATAAGCCCCAGAGAAAGCCTGTAGCTTCTTGAGATTGGATATCCCTCTTGGGAGTTTTCCAGAAATCGGATTATAAGACAACGAAAACTCTATTAGTTCGGACGAAAGATTACTAACCGTTGCAGGTAAGACTCCACCAAAGTTATTTGTATTGAGCTCCAAAAGCTCCAAACTGGTGGCATTCACCAATGTGGTGAGAAAGTTGAGGTCATCATCCTCTCCCTTCCCGAGATGATTGTAAGAAACTAAAAATCTCCGCATGTTCTGCAGATTTCCAAGGGACGGTACTTTTCCTGTGAGCCCATTTCTACCAGCAACAAGAACCTCAAGTTTTGTCGCGTTTGATAATGTTACTGGAATATTTCCAGTTATGTTGTTTCCACGAATGCTGAGGAACTGCAAATTAGGAAGAGTGATACCAAACAATGGAGGCAAATTCCCTTCTATATGATTTGTTCCAACATCAATGGCAACCATAGATGAATGATTGAAAATACAAGGAGGCAAGGTTCCACTCAGGTTGTTCTCGTTTACTACAAAGTACTTTAAGTTGGACAATTGGCATAATTCATCAGGTATTTTGCCTACCAAATTGTTCTTGCTTGCCGAAAATCTATCAAGTGTAGACAGATTACCAAGAGAAGGCGGAATACGTCCTGTAATATAGTTAGAAACAAGAAAAAGTTGTTGAAGTTTCAACAAGGTACCTAATTCAGCTGGAATTATGCCTGCCAGCATATTATATGAAAGAACAACAGAAAAAAGGTTGAAGCAACCAGAAATGTTTGAAGGAATATGACCAGTGAATGAGTTATTGTCAAGGCGTAAAACCTCTAACTTATGTAAATAGCCAATCTCCAATGGGATTTCACCTGAAAAGCTATTATTTTGGAGCTCAAGGACACGAAGAAAGCTCAGATTTCCAATGCTTGGTGAAACTGTACCTCTCAGTTTCAGAGAACTAAGATCCAAAACAGTGACTCGTCTGTGACGGCGACCACATGAAACACCAGGCCAGTCACAGAAATGGATGGTTTCATTCCATGAGTCCATGATCCTGGAGGGATCGTCAACGATCATATTCTTGAACGCAAGCAGTGACATTCTGTCTGTTTCATTGCCTCGCACCTGAATTGTAGATGAGCAGAGAGCATAGGGTGGCAAAAGGAAGGCCAGTAAAGATAAAAAAACAGTATACTTGAGAGCATACAAGTGACAAGAGTAGCCCAACTGACAATTCTCTGTATGACTTGGAAGAATCATTTTTTTATTAAATGTAGAACTGAAAAGTGGACTAGAGAATTGGTTAGAGAGAATAAGATTGATTGCACAAAACACTAGTCTAATATTCTAATTTATTTCACCCATTTTGAATGTTTGCATTGCAATGATATTTCCTGACATTGACTATTGAGGTATGTCGTGGAAGACTACAAAATACAGAAAGAATAGACATTGACAGATTCACGTGCAATATTCTCCTAGTACGTTAGGAATTAGACATAAATTAGGCCATTGTGGTTGAAAAACAACAATAACAACTACCCAGTATAGTCCTACAGAGTAGTATCTGGGAAGGGTGGTACGTACGCAGGCCTTATCTCTACCCGAAAGGGCAGAGACTGTTTCCAGTGGACCCTCGGCTCTGGAAAATGAAAAGAAAAAAACAAAACAAAACAAAAACAAGACAAAAACAATAGGGCATTAATAACTCCAACAGAAATCACCTAAATAATTATATAACCATAAATCATAAATAGCATGACATACAAAAAGACAAGATACACAAAAACAACACAAGAAACAAAGAGCATTAGCCACTATGCTTATTGGATCGTTCAGTTCTATCAGATCTTATTATTTGAATTGATTTTCTTGCCTTGTCATACTTGTAGTTTTGTATAATACTGTATCTCATGTTTCCTAATATTATATATTTCGTGTTATTCTGATATAAACAACTTAAAATTCTCTAAACCATTCGCTAAAGTGAAAATATAAAGTATTCCGAGAAGACTAATTGAGTAGGTCTTCTCTTGTAGTGTGAAAATTTGGGAAAATATTTCAAATGTGTGGGACTAATTTGTCAACATGAACTCAATACGCTTTGTTGTTGTCCACATATTAAGAGTCCACAAATTTGTGGTCACTCAAAAATTAAAAATGTCGACTCGTTTAGTACTTGCATTGCATTTTCATATCAACTTCGTGGAAATTTGATCCTATGCATTTAGACTAGTGATTACTTTCTAGTTTCTATGTGTTCGCTTTTCTAAGGGATAGTATGTAATTTTCTTATTTGGGTTGTTTCGCTTTACCAGTTGCTCTCTCAAATTTTACGAGAGTCTTATAATTCTTTTGTCTTTGTTCAAAGTGTTATTAGTACCACCTTTTGAGCGTACGTGGCATCCAAATTGTTTTTCACGAAATCTTAGCGCGTGGAATTAGAAAGAAAAATTATAGCGCTCCAACTTTGTTTATTTTAGCATTTTTACTTTTTTATTAATGTCTTTTAATTTCTTCTTTTCTTTTTCTTCTATTTTTTCACTTCACCTTTCTTCTTAGTTAACAAAAGAATACCCAGTAGTTAAAGCCTAAACTAAGAAGTTAAATATAAAAGAAAACCCAATGCTGAAGACCAGCAAATTAGCAATAATCCACTGAAAGAAGGGACATATAAAACTGAGAAAGAGACTTCAAATTTGAAATAAAAATGACAGTTGCCATTTTTTTTATGACTATCTTGCCGGAGTTTTCTACCTTCGCATTTTTTTTAGTTCTTCCATTCCATCATGAAAATTATCTGTAATACTTTTTTTCTCTTCTTTTCTTGTTCTCTTTCTTTTTCTTCTTTTCTTTTCTTATGTCAAAAAATATTCCGGACAAGAAAAATGGTAATTTCTACAACACATTTGTATGCGGTAAAAATTAGAGGGTCCGATTTTATGATCATTATTACGCTTCGTAGGCACGTCTCCAAAGGCTCAAGACAATGATCGAGTTTCAACCTCGAGGGGTTATCAACGTTTGACCTCGGGACAGTGCAGATCAGTAGTTATGATGAAATAAATGGGAAGTTCCCAAGGCGCGTAATTTAGGGTGACCAAGTCTATTAGGCTAGGATGAGCCGGTACCGTGGCATTAAATGATTGTACTAGCCATATATCTTTGTAATAAATGTATTTTATACTATATAGGGAACCATTATCGTTTTGTAACAGATACAACATTCAATACAAGAACAAGAACATACTCTGCTCTCTAATTTAAACACATCCTCCCTTGATATTATTGCTCATATTTTTTACATTACTTGCATTTATTGTGTTTCATTAATTATTATTCATTTATTGCTCATTATTGATCACAAAGAGCCCTTATCAAAAGCTCTTAGAATTGTTAGTCTAGCTTAATACCGAGCTCGACCTCGAGGCCCCGTATAACCTGGCTCGAGGCCCCAATTCTCAACCATTCGGTTTGCTTAAAACATACTAAGTTCAAGTTTATCTTATTTTCTAGTCTCACACTTAGCATCTACTCCTTTACAACTAGCATAAAAATACATCATGTATTTTTAGAACCACAAAATCAAATCTAATTGTAATTATCACTTTTAAGGAAAACAGTTTGGCGTCCATCGTTGGGCTAAAAATAATAGTGATAGTTTTCTTGTTGATTTACCACATAACGCAAGTTATTCTTCACGCTTTTTCTTTCCCAAGACTCTATGATTTCAAGTCGAAATGTCTAACTGAGTAAACGCATATGAAAATGACAATCTTAAAGACCATGGAGAAAATGGTGTAGTTGTCCCAAGTGTTAGTGTGCCACTGTGAAACCCTGAGGACGCGCCAGAGCCAATCCCTATGGATGTGGTCTCACGCAATGCACAACACGTTGATATAAGCTCCGACACCAGAAAACCTTGGTTCGGAAGGAACAAAAGGTTAGACTTCACGTTATTTTTGAAATATTGTAGCCACAGCAGCTAGCGATTACTTAACTACAAAGCCACCAAAAAAACCAAGCACGGCAGCACCAGAAATGGCTCCTTGAGCTGAACAGGTACAGGAAAAATCTAGCAACAACGGGTCAGCAACTAACCCTGCTATTATAAATATGCTCGCGGACCTCATGGAGAGGATTGAGTCGGCCAAAACATGATAGTGGCTAATGACAAAAAGGTGGAGACCTATAATTCGAGGGACGATCAGATCTCGGGCGCACCGCCAATCCTGAAGGGTGTGACTCAAAGAAATCCGTACAAAAGCCATTCCCTTCATATGCTACTACAAAATCCATCCCAAAAAAGTTCAGAATGCCCGATCTTCAGAAGTACAAAGGAACTTTAGACCCCAACGAGCACTTCACTGCTTACACGTGTGTAGTGAAGGGAAATGACCTGAGGGATAACGAGATCAAATCCACCCTGCTAAAAAAGTTCGGACACTTTCGAAGGGGGCCGTGATGTGGTACCACAACCTAGCCCCAAACTCAATAGATTCATTTTCCATGTTGGCAGATTCTTTCGTAAAGGCACACGTCGATGCCATCAAGGTGTCTATAAGGAAATTCGATGCCTTCAAAATCAAACAAATAGAGAACGAGATATTGCGGGAGTTCGTATCTTGCTTTCAAATGGAGCAAATAGAATTACCACTAGTCTCGGACGACTGGGTACTGCAGGCCTTCACTCAAGGTTTGAATGAACGAAGTTTGGTAGCTTCAAAGCAGCTAAAGTAGAATTTGGTTGAATATCACGTCGTGACTTGGTCGGATGTCCATAGACGATACCAATCAAAGATCACAGTCGAAGACGACCAACTAGGAGCCCATCTAGCTTAGTATATCCTAGCAGGATCCTGGCAAAGGAGCCAAAACCAAATAATGAAAGATATACACCAAAGATAGAAGAAACGCCCCAAGACATAACATACCCTAAAATGATCAAATGATGGATCGAGGTCAGAATCCTTAGGGACTTTTAAGCAGATCCGGATTCTACAGGCACACAGGACCGACGGAGGTACCTTACTTACCTGAATACAACTTCAACGTTGATATTTCGGATATCGGATCCGTCATAGATAAAATAAGAGACACTAGGTAGACAAGACGTGTGCTATCAGATCTGTCGTAGAGGAACCCTAACTTGGTGTGTGAATTTTACGGCACACATGGTCATAGGATCGAAGAATTGAGACAACTCTGAGAAGAAGTAGCCTTACTACTCAGCAAGGGGCATCTCTAAGAGTTTCTCTGCGATCAAGCCATAAACCAATACCGAGAAAGAGAGGCGAACAGGAAACATGAAGCAGAAGAACCACAACATATCATCCACGTGATCGTTGGGGAGTCGATATCCCACAGGAACCATTGTCAAACGAACAAAAATATCCATCACCGGGAAAAGCGAACTCAAGGTTACATACCCAATGACGCTCTCACATTCAGCAACGAGGACATCGAGACCCTGTCTCAGCCTCATAATAATGCACTGGTAATTTCTTTTCTTGTAAATATATTTCAAATTAAACATGTGTTTTTGGATCGAGGTAGCTCGGCCAACATTATCTGGTCAAGGGTGGTGGAGCAGCTCGGACTGCTCGACCAGATCGTGCCTCCCTCTCGAGTCCTCAATGGATTCAACATGGCAAGTGAGAGAACGAAAGGGGAAATTATCCTCCCGGTCAACGTCGCCGGCACGATCCAAAATGTCAAATTTCATGTCATCGAAGGAGACATGAGGTACAATGCCATGTTTGGCAAGCCATGGATACACTGTACGAGAGCAGTACCATCAACCCTTTATCAAATGATAAAGTCTCCAACGAATGATGGAATAAAAATTATGTACGGAGAATAACATGTGGCAAGGGAAATATTCGTGGTGCATGATATGTCACTGGCATCAGTGCCTTCAGCATCAAAAGGAGCCAATGGATAAGCAAACTGTGAAGCAGCAATCACACGAGATACGTTCTTGTCTACATCCAACTAAACAAGAAAAGGATTGTACTGCATCCCCAAAGCATATGGTTGAAGCATATCGAGGCTCGAAGCGCCACCACCACTAAGGTATAATCGTCTCCTTTTTATTTTACATCTTACACTAACCTATGTGCAGGTGTCCGACCAAAACAATCAAAGCCTAATCAGCTTGAAGACCTCTGGTATTAAAGCATGTGTTGCACTCTTTTCCTTCGATCGGATTTTTTCCCAATAAGGGTTTTACCGGCAAGGTTTCTAACGAGGCAACATATATATACTAGATAAGGAGAACTCAACAAGTATTCAAGGCTTCTCTTCAATCAACCTCGAATACTGGGGGCATTCCCCCTGGAGATCACCCCATCAGACAAGCCAAGATAAGTCAAAAAGGGTCTCGGTAGGAAAATAATGTATCAGGACAAACGGTCAAATGAACCGTGTTCCATAGAAGAACCAAACATGTATACTTGTGCCAAGTAACCAAAGAATATTTTCTCCTCTATCAAAACACTTACGCTTCAAAGAAGTCTTCAATTTTTACAAGAAAACTGCTCCAGGGCTAGTAATTTCCCGAAAACTAAGGGGTCTGACGTCAAAAAACTCAAAACCATATGACCTCTGGGTCGGAAACTTCAAAATCACAAGCCCTCAATAGGAAACGTCAAATTTTCAAAAATTGGCTTCAAAGCTAAAAAAGCATTCGATGTCTCGGGGGCTGTCACAGACTCTCACCCCAACAATTTGTCAAAAAACCCGAGGATATAAGACCCCATACGGACAACCTCGAGCTCATAAGATCTTCATAAGGAAATAACAAATCTGTAAGACCTCAAGTAAGGCATGAGCCATATTTGTACCAAGTAACCAAATCCGTAAGACCTCAAGTAAGGCATGATTAAAATTTATAAGACCTTACAAAAGGCATAATCCCGATCTTAAAGGTAAGGCCATATATTTGAATTTGTAAGACCCCTAAGAAGGCATACCCTTGATATAAACACCAAAAATACTTCACTCAGAGACTGAAAGGCTACGGCCAAACACAATGACTGTGGTCACAAGGTTCCGGCCAAACTCACATGACTCAGGGACGCTCGGCCGTCGTTATAAAATCACAAGCCTTCCAATTAATTCAAAAATTACTTTGAAAAGAACCGGTTAATCAGGCTACCCTCGGCTTAAGAAAAAGAGATTCGATCATATTAGCTCCAAATAACAGGCTTCAAAACCATTCAGCCATCGAGCGAAACCTCCCGAGGTGCTCATATATCATTGTACAATGGCTCACAATCGAGGTTCGTATCGAACCATCGAAGAGTCGAGCGAACACAAATACTTCAAAAGTCTTTAACGAGGGAAAAATAAATCCTATATTAGAGGTCGTATCAACCCAATGCGTAAGAACCACTGTCGCCAACCCATATTAGAGGTCTTACTGACCCAATTCGTAAGAGACACTGTCACAGCCCATATTAGAGGCCGTACCAACCCAACCCATAAGAGCCATTGTCGCCAGCCCATATTAGAGGGCATACCAACCTAACGCGTAAGAGCCTAAGGGAAAGCTTAAATTTCAAAAACTTAAGGGTCAATAAGTACGAGCCTAAATCCGAACTCGAAGACTGAGCCTGAAATAGTTAATTAAAGAACGCCTAAGGGAAAATGCGTAAGAGTCTACGAGCCAGACCAAAAAGCCCCAGGGCCGGTTTATAAGCCTAAAGGTTTGCCTCAAAGTCCAATTCACCTGACCAGACATCAACAAATGTATAAATTCGAAACAAAGGAAGACATACACAAGCAAAGGGAAATTCATGAAAGATAAAACCAAAAGGCTTCTTCTCATATGTATATGTGAAAAAAGATAAAGCTTCATTTATAAATGTTCTCTAAGAGCATCATACACAGAATTAGAAGGTAACGGCCTAGTATACTTCCCCCTCGAGGACCGTGGCGCGTTGAACTCTTCCATATTATCTTCGGTATCGAACAAAAGGAACTTGGCGTCATATTCGTCCGCCTTGGCCTGATTTACCTCTTCCAAAAGATCGAAGCCCCTAGTGTAGATCTCCTTGAGGGTCTCCCTCCGATATTTGCACCGGGCGTATACTTCTGCTCTCTTGATCGGAAGCCCCTCTCTGCTCAACTCGACCATCAACAGCGTCTTTTAAATAGATGACCACTTTTTTATCGGCCTTATCTCGAATATCTTTATCTTCACCCCGGGCTTCCACGACATCAACCTTCATCTCCAAAAGCCCAGACTCGAACCTTGCGATCATCCTCGTCTGGACCGAGTGGTTTTCATGAACATTTCGGAGATGCACCATAAGGGCAAAAGTTTTGGCTAAAGTATTCTTCTTGGCAGCAACTTGGGCATCTGCTTGAGCCTTTAGCTCATCAGGCTCACACTTGGCCGGACCAACTTCGCCCCAAAGACGTTCCAAGTACTCTATTTTTCTTTGCAGCTAAAATATCAAAATATCAATCTTAGAGGGAAGAAAGAGAAATAGGCACCCCCTCAAAGCAGAGGCTACATGTCCCTCAAGGTAGCTTTCGTAGTTCCGGCTCCGACTCACCTCATACCGCATGTATACCAACTCATCTCCCCTTTTGTCATAAAGAAGCCTGAGGTATTTCTCCTTGTCCAAGGCTTTTCGCAACCTGGCCTCATGGCAGCAGCTCGAACTTAAGCTTGTCAAAGGCCTACGAAAAAGGAGCTCCATAAGAAAATAAAAGTGCAAAACTGAAAATTCAATACAATTGGCTAAAACTCACCACAGAATAGAGCTGCTAAGCCTCTTAAATAGTTAAGCGTGCACCTTCCAGCCTGGTCTTATCAGCCCCAGCAGAGCCACTCCCAATAAGAATGTAATCGTTCGAGACCTCGCTTGAGTTAGGCAGATCCTGGACTTAAACATCCCTCGAAGTACTTTCGACAGGAGAAGAAGATGGCGGCAGAAAATCCTTGTCTCTCAAAGTACCTACGACGGGAAAGGAAGATGGCAGCAAAGGAGGAGCCTTTTGTCTAAGGCCGGAAACCTCGGGTGCTGCACGCTCGGCCGATACATCTTCTCTTGGCCTCCAGACCGGAATTGTCTCGCACTTTCGCCTTGTGAAGGTTCCTTCTCTTATTATTCCTCGGTCCCGAAGCCGACAACCCTTCCTCTTCTCCGAGGGGGCATGGACTCGTCTCAAAAATTCCCCAATGACTATGATGATGAAGCTAGTACATATAAAATAAAGTACCTTTCAAAGAAGGGAAAACACACAGCACGTACCGTGGTGTTGTGCCTCCCATCTACGTTCGGATAGATCTCTCGAATTACGCTTATCATAGGTCGAGCGGGCTGCTAGCTTCTAAGCCCACTCCGTCAAGTTGAAGACCTCGTATGGCATCCATAGTACCGCTGCAAAATAGAAATGAAAGCATCTTGACAGAATCTGCCTCCACCGTGAGCAAAAATAATATAAACACAAATGTACCGGCGGATAATCTCAGTTATATCACAACCGCGCCATACGAATAACGTTGTTGTACAATGCTTGAGTGGTGAAAGAATTCTCTATCAGACTAGCTTCGAGATTTTTCCCGATCTCAAGGATCCCCAACACCATCGATGATCTATAAATAGCAATCAACATCGATCCAGCTTCAAGATGGTGCCTGGTCTCGAGGATCTCCATCAAAATAAAATTGGGCTCTAAGGAGTTATCGGCATCAATTCATCCTCCTGGTGGTGCCTAATCTCCAAGATCCCTATTACTATAACTATGAGCTCTAAAGAACTATCCACATAAACCTATCTAGCCTTAAGATGGTACCCAATATCGAAGATCTCTGCTATTGCATGTGCGGGTCATTCACCTGATTCTTTGGTGCCCGATCCATTTGGGTCCGAATGAGTCCTCACTCGAGGGTTACTGATAAAGCGTCAGGGTATCTTCACATTCATACCAATGTAAATGGACTCTCAATTACTTTAGCCCAGGGACCCTCCGAGTTCGGGCGTATCCTCACTTAGGGGCCATCTATAACGCCTTGAGGCTATCTTTATTCTAAGTTCAAACCAATTTCGCTTCGTTAAAGACTACCCGAGTTCAAGAAAACTATCGCTTAGGGACTAGGCACAAGGCCTAAAAGCTATCTTAAAAATTCACATAATCAAGAAAACCCATCCCCCGAGGACTATCAACAAAGCTTAAAAGGGGCTAAGTTTTATTTCAAGGAAATCTGAGGCCCCGCTCTCATTCAATTCAAGCTCGAATGTCCCGGCAACCTTAGTTTGTTTCATAGTTCGAGGAATGAAATAGGGTAAGATCGTGTTAACAATTCAAGAACCAAAGGAATACCAACATCCTGGTCCAGGATTTGAACCAATCAATAAAGTCACACGCTCGAATTTCTGATAAACACAAGCAGAAGGAAATCCAACACAAGTTAAAGGAAAATTGAAGAAACATTTTTGTATCAATAAACAACGATTACAAAAGCCCATGAAGGGTTCTTATACATAAACAAAGAAGCAAAAAATAATAACAGCTGGAAATCTAAATCTACTCTCGGAGGTACATCCTTGGGAGCGATATCTGCGAGAACCATTTCCTCGGGGATCCTATTTCGATCTTCCAAATGGCATCTTCAAGAATATCGAAGAAGCAGAAAAAGATGAGGAAGAGGTTGTAGCCTATCAAAGAGCAAAAGCTTTCGATAAACGGGGAAAATTGTGGCTTGGTGAAAAATTTGGCTAGTATGGGTCTCGTCAGCACTACTTTGTGAAGCCACTTCTTAAGATGTTGCACCGATGTGGAATGCAATAGTTAGTAAATGATGCCACATTACTCTGGAAAAGGCAAAGAGAGTGAAGCGTCACCCCAGGTTGAAGTTAAGAGAGATGAGCAGCAGTTCACGATCCATATATCCTCTTATGCGAAAACAATTTAAAGCCCATTTCTCATTATTTTGGGCCAACAACAATAAATCATTACGCTTCCACTCAGTGGGGAAAAGCTTTAAAGAATAGCCATGGAATAACGGGAAAAACCAATGTCGTATGACATTACGGTCACGAGCTTGAACCATGGAAAATAGAATTTGGATAAAGATAGAGAGAAGAAAAGGATTAGAGGTTGTTGAAGAGTGACTAGATGGAGTTTAGGTTCAATAAACCTCTCATTTATAGAAAGGTAGTAGCGTAACAAATGACACAATTAATGTTTTCTAGGAAACAGATCGGAGCTATATTAACATTTTTTTGAAAATAAATCGGCAATACATTGAATGCTTCTGGAAAGATGAACCGGTTGGACATTTCATCTATCGCAAAAAGCTTACATCATAAGCATGATGTCATCATGAGATGTTCGAGGAGATTGATGTTGAAATCGTTTCTTATCTTTTTACTCTAAGAAACGTGGGGGTTATCTGTATGTAGTAAAATTAGAGGGTCCGATTTTATGGTCATTATGACGCTTCATAGGCACATCTCCAAAGGCTCGAGACAATGGTCGATTTTCAACCCCAAGGGGTTATCAACGTTTGACCTCGGGACAGTGCAGATCGGTAGTTATGATGGAAAAACGGGAAGTTCCCAAGGTGCGTGATGACAAGTCTATTAGGCTAATATGAGCCTGTATCGTGGCATTAAATACATGTACCAGCCATATATCTTTGTAATAAATGTATTTTGTACTATATTGGGATTCTCCATCTTATATATATATATATATATATATATATATATATATATATATATATATATATATATATATATATATATATATATATCCCTTATCTTTTTTTTAATAGATACAACATTCAATACAAGAACAAGAACATTCTATGTTCTCTAACTTAAACACATTCTTTCTTGATTTTATTGCTCACATTTATTACATTACTTGCATTTATTGTGTTTCATTCATTGTTCTTCATTTATTGCTTATTATTGATCACAAAGAGCCCTTATCAAAGCTCTCGGAATTGTTAGCCCTTCATCGCCCTAGTACCGAGCTCGACATCGAAGCACCATATAACCTGGCTCGAGGCCCTGATTCTCAACCACTCGATTTGTTTAAATATACTACCTTCAAGTTCTTATTTTATTTTCTAATCTCACACTTAGCATCTACTACCTAACAACTAGCATAAAAATAAATCACGTATGTTTAACCACAAAATCAAATCTAATTGTAATTATCATTTTCAAGGTAAACAACATTAAATAATAAAAAATATTTAATATAAAAAGGAAAATGAAGAAAGGGACATAGAGGTAAATGGAACAAGAAAAAAAAGCCATAAATAGAGAAATTTGAAATTAAAATAAACAAACAGAAGAAATAATCAGATGGGGAAGGGGTGGGCATCGGTCGGTTCAGTCGGTTATTATAAAAATATGTATCGGTTTATCAGTTTTCGGTTTTGTAATATTAATAACCAAATCAAACCAAAGTATTTACGGTTCGGTGCATTTTTTTCAAAGTTCCGTTCGGTTATTTCCGGTTTATATTTTCGGTTTCAAACGGTTGTAGACTTCCACTCCACTAGACTAAATATGCGAAAGTCATATGCGACTTTAATGAAGACGGACTTCTTGTTGTTCAAGGGATTAAAGCAACATTCGATTTCTGCATATTCAAGTTCACTCTTTTTCTATTCCTCTTGCTTCATATATATATATATATATATATATATATATATATATATATATATATATATATATATATATATATATATATATATATAACTGGCAGTGAGAAATGAAGAAAACTCGAAAAGATTAACAAATGTATGCGCCCTTTGGAAATCAAGATGAGACAAATCGACATTAGAGTACGCCAAACATTATTCTAATTTTATTTCCTTTATTCTTGTTTTTTCCATAATCTCATGTGCAGTATTAATAAATTAATAAATATGGAAGTTGCATTCTGTTCATTAGTATGGAAGTTTAAAATGCATTCCTCCCACACTTTATATGACGCATTGTCATTTTTTTAGTTTGTCCCAAGAAGCTTTTGATACAACAGAAGGAAAACACAAGTTTTATTATGAACCTACAAAGTGAGAACAGTGAACGTAATTCGGTTTTTCGGTTTAACCGAAAACCAAAATACAAAAACCATAAACCGCACCGAAAAACTGAAAATTAATAATTTTAAAACCGTGCACCGACCGAAAAATCGATTAAACCGAAACCGAAAAACCAAAATTCACGGTTCGGCTGATTTTTTCGGTTCGGTCGGTATTTTACCCACCCCTTGCGGAGCTACTGGGACGAAGAACGAGACTTAGGGGTGGTTAGGAGAAGAAGAAAAATAAAAATAAAAGGAAGAAAAATAAATAATAAATAAAAAGAAATTATATGGTATAAAAACATGAGTCAGAATATGGTTGGTGTGTGACATTATGTTATTTTAGCTGAAACTGGTATTAGTAACATATTCGAACAAAGCCAGGGGTCATAGGACCCGCATAAAATACGAGGGTACAACTGGTAAAATAGGGCAACCTTAATGGGATAATTATGTATTATCCTTTTTTAAATAGATGTTTCGTTTACTCAGTCACGCGCCATTAAAAAATTGTTATCCACTGATTGATTTCCAGATTTACTATTTTTTACTTTTTGTCAATAATAAAGAGTTCGGTTAAATGTTTGGTAAACTAAGCTAAACAAAGAACCACAGAAATTAGACAAAACAGACAAAAGAAGAAAGAAAAACAAAGTGGAGTTTCTACGCTTTCTTTGAGAAGACTTGAAACAACGTACAATGTGTGATGCTGAGTTTAATGAAGTTTCGTGATGCATTTTTTGTTTTTAGTAATTTTCCCAAAAATAAGAGGTCAACTAATTAAAATAACATTGGGATCTAGCTATTAAAAGACATTCTTTCTCAAACTGGATTTTATAAGTTTTGTCAAACTTTCCACCCAAATGAAATATATTTCACGTTGTGAAATAAGGGGAAAAAAAATAGAGGTTCGTCAATATCATAATAGTTTGGATTTCCCACCATGTGAGGTCTTCTTTTAATCTTTTGTCTTGGGTATTTATATATATATTCCTTCTTCTCTCTTTTCCGACTAACGATTTTTATATATGTAAATAATGTATTTATATCTATATCTATTCTCTTTCTTCTCTCTCTTCGTCTAACGGTCGACTTCTCTTTCTCACCACCAGCGTGAGGCCAGCGCCGGCTTCTCTGTTTAGCGGCCCAGGTAGGTCGTGACACTGAAAAAGAAAATATATATAAAAAAAGGGAAAACATAAATGGAGCGGGGCGGGTGTTCCGTGTTCATGGGGCAGGGCGGGACTGGTGGAAATGAAAATGGAAAAAATTGCTACGCGGCCTATGCTTCATCCTGCTCCCCACCTGCCCCTTTGCCATTTCTACAAGTAGAAGACTCCTTTCCCCGCCAAAAATGAAGCCCTACCCCTTCACCATTCAGGATCGAACTCATCACACGTAGGGGTGAAAAAATGGTTCAAAGAAAATCATTTATATTATCTATTAAAAAATGGGTTGGATAATGAACTTTTTAAAAACGGTCCAAATATGAATAAGAATTATATTATCCATTTAGAAAAGAAAGAATTATGTCCAATATCACTTGGCCCAACAACCTAACTGAAAATGGCCCAGGTTGAAGTTCTTACACTGTTTGGCCCAAGTTGTACATAACTTGAAAGATTCTTTTCATCAATTAGCCCATTATTAAATAGGGGTAGTTTCAAAATGAGCAAATATCATCTATAGCCACTAGGGTCAAACTAATAACAACCGGTAGCCCAAAATTATAATATATATTTTGTAGCCTAAAAGTTATTCTAATGGGTAGCCCAAATAGTAGTGGGTCTAGGGTGGGCGCACATACATTCTTATCTACATCTTTTACCCGATTTGTTTCCATCATATTTTAAGCAGTACATTTTAATCAGTACTGGTAATCATATTTTGTTTTCATCATATTTAACTACTCTTTCTCGCCACTTTCTTGTAAGTAATCATTTTATTTTTCATTTTTCTTTTTTTTTTACTTTTCAATTGTTTCTATATCATACATACATATTTAGCAACCATTTCTCATCGATTCTACTTTTTTCGTCGCTATATACAGATAATCCTCCTAGAAACTTTTCAATCTTGTCTTTTACTAACATATTTTATTTTAGTCTTCAATTATTGGTAAGTCTTATACTTTCTATACATTGTAACCAAAAATTTCCTTAATCCAGTATAGCAATATAGCAGTATAAAACTGTTCGACTCAAAAGTTGTTGAACACTTTTTGAGCAAATCAATTAATACAAATAAAGGATCAATCAAAATCAATGGTAATCAATGTAGTTAAAATATGATGGAAATAAATCTCTCATGTGTAAAAATAAATTTCTCGTGTTTGAAAAAAGAGATAGGGTCACTATACAAACATATACAAAAATAAATTATCATTATACAATAAATAAACTAAATAGAATTTTATTATACAAAGTATATACTAAATAGAATGTCACTATAAATTTATATAGAATAGACTGTAACTATACAAAATATATACTAAAATATACAAAATAGATTGTCACTATACAAAAATTATACAAAATATACTGTCATTATAAAAACAATATACAAAATAGATGTAACTATACAAAATATATACAAAATAGATATAATTATACAAAATATATACAAAAAAGACTGTCACTATACAAAAATACATGATACACTCCAAATACACCGTGTGCACACATTGCACATACAAAATTGTATATAATTTATATGCACTATGTTTCCATATTAGAAAATACACATTATATACAATTTGATACATTGGTTAGACAGATTATACATTAACGATACAAAATATATTTAGGTTACACAAATATATACACTTTAGATACACAAGCACACTCGAGATAGGCTCAATATACATCAATGATACATTGTCGAACTTATGATACAATATTTATACAGTGCAAAAAAAATAGTTTTTCTATCGCGTCAAGTAGGGGTCGAACCTGCGACCTTCAGCATAGAAGATAAGCGCTCTATCCACTGAGCTACAGGAACTTATATGACTTTTTCCTTTCGGCTACTATGTGAAATACTTTTCGGTCGAAGGGCCATTTTTTGTAAGTAGGACAAAACTTGGGCTATTAAAATTTTGAGGGGCTATAGAGGGTAGTTTTCAGCCCCTCAAAATTTTAATAGCCCAAGTTTTGTCCTACTTACAAAAAATGGCCCTTCGACCGAAAAGTATTTCACATAGTAGCCGAAAGGAAAAAGTCATATAAGTTCCTGTAGCTCAGTGGATAGAGCGCTTATCTTCTATGATGAAGGTCGCAGGTTCGACCCCTACTTGACGCGATAGAGCAACTTTTTTTTTTCAATGTATAAATATTTTATCGTAAGTTCAACAGTGTATCATTGATGTATATTGAGCCTATCTCGAGTGTTCTAGTGTATCTAAAGTGTATGTATTTATGTACCCTGAATATATTTTGTATCGTTAATGTATAATCTGTCTGAACAGTGTATCAAAATTGTACTCCCTCCGTTTCAATTTATGTGAACCCATTTGACTGGGCACGGAGTTTAAGAAAAGAGAGAAGACTTTTGATCTTGTGGTGTAAAATGAGGCACCTTTATTTTGTGTGGCTATAAATCATTGCATAAAGGTAAATTGTTTCTAAATAAGGAAAGGGGTCATTCTTTTTGGCACGGACTAAAAAGGAAATAGGTTCACATAAATTGAAACGGAGGGAGTATATAATATGTATTTTCTAATATGGAAACATAGTGTATATAAATTATATACAATTTTGTATGTGCAATGTGTGCACACTGTGTATTTGGAGTGCATCATGTATTTTTGTATAGTGACAGTCTTTTTTGTATATATTTTGTATAGTTATATCTATTTTGTATATATTTTGTATAGTTACATCTATTTTGTATATTCTTTTTATAATGACAATCTATTTTGTATAATTTTTATATAGTGACAATCTATTTTGTATATTTTAGTATATATTTTGTATAATGACAGTTTATTTTATATATATTTTGTATAGTTACAGTCTATTGTATATACAAATTTATAGTAACATTCTATTTAGTATATACATTGTATAGTGAAATTCTATTTAGTTTATTTATTGTATAATGACAATTTATTTTTGTATATATTTGTATAGTGACAGTCGTTTTTTTTTTATATTTTGTATAGTAACATCTATTTTGTATATTTTTGTAACGACCCGACCGGTCGTTTTAGAAAATTTCGCCCCAATCCCCAATTTAACTGTTCCCCTAAGTTCATTCCTGCTATGGTGATTTGCCGGGAGAGTCGGTTCTGAAATTTGGAGCATTTTGGGACACTTAGTCCCTAAATAGAAGCCTTATAATTGAAAAATGGCCCGTAGCCGGAACAATGTTAAGACGACCTCGGAACGGAAATCCGATGGTTCCATTAGCTCCGTTAGGTGATTTCGGGGTTGGGAGCGCGTTCGGAATGTATTTTGGAGGTCCGTAGCTCAATTAGGCTTGAAATGCCGAAGTTTGAAATTTTGGCGAATCCGAACGATAGGTGAGATTTTGATCCGGGGGTCGGAATAGAATTCCGACAATTTCTGTAGCTTCGTTATGTGATTTTGGATATGTCCGCAAATTTTCAGGTCATTTGGACGTCGTTTGATCGGGTTTTGGATCGAATGTTAGTTTCGAAAGTTTTGAAGAAACTTAGGCTTGAATCCGTGTGTAATTGGTGATTTTGATGTTTAGGATGGTGTTTTTATGATTGGAACAAGTCCGTATCATGTTTTGGAGTATGTTGGTGGTTTTCGTTGGGGTCCGGGGGCCTCGGGACGATTTCGGATGCCTAACGGGTCATTTTTGAAAGTTTTTGGACTGCTGTTCTGGTATCTGGTATTGTTCTTCGCGTTCGCGAGGGTCCTATCGCGTTCGCGAAGAAGAATTTGGCCTCTAAGACTTTGTTCTTCGCGTTCGCGATGAAGGTATCGCGTTCGCGAAGAAGGATTTTCCATCAGAGACTTTGTTCTTCGCGTTCGCGTACAGTGACTCGCGTTCGCGAAGAAGGATTTTCTGTCGCACAGGTCCTACTTCGGAAGCTCATATCTTTTTATCTACAAGGAATTGTGAGGTAATTCAAAAACGAAAGTTGTAGCTCTTTGAGTCTAGTGTTCAGAAATATATTATAATAATCATTTGGAGTTGTGTGTAAAAAGTTATGACCATTGCAATAGAGGCTGTCCGAGCAAAGTTGGAAAAATATATTTTGGGAGTTTGTTCTTCGCGAACGCGAGAGAAGGACCGCGAACGCGAAGAACAAATACTTGGGCAGCAGAATAAAGTTCAAACTTCGTTCCATTTGCCATTTTTGACGATTTGGAGCTCGGGTAAGGCAATTTGTCGGGAGATTTTTGGAGAAATCAAAAGGGTAAGTACTCTTGACTCAATTTTGGTTGTATAACTCGAATCTATTGCAAGTTTTAGTCTTTAATTTGAGAATTTTTGTTAAAAAGGGTAGAAAACCCTCTTGGATAGAATCAAGGATTTGATGGGCCATTTGTGGTCCGATTTGGGTATTCTTGGTATGGTTAGACTCGTGTTGAGA
The DNA here is from genome assembly GCA_032618575.1 of Nicotiana noctiflora. Lineage (NCBI taxonomy): Eukaryota > Viridiplantae > Streptophyta > Magnoliopsida > Solanales > Solanaceae > Nicotiana > Nicotiana noctiflora. Next base: position 23,545 of record JASVEL010013752.1, on the reverse strand, counting down.
TAAGGAATCCGAAAATGTAACTTCCGTAAATTTTCGAGAAGCGTACCGAAAGTCGGGTTTTGGCAACTTTGTGGTTTTGGTGTAATTCGATTGTTTTGATTGGGTAATGCTCAATTGGCCTATTTTGATGTGATTCCATTGATTTTTATCAGATACTACACCTGTGGAGGCCGACATTCGCGGCAAGAGAGTTGTCTCTTAGCGGTTTTGTACCGGAGTCGAGGTAAGTGGCTTGTCTATCCTCGTGTGGGGGAACCTTTACCCCTAAGATATTATGTGATAGTTTAAATGCCTTGTACGCGAGGTGACGGGCGTGTACATGCGCTGGTTGTTGTAACTCACTTTACTTGAAATGTTCAATTCGTGATATTCCTATTCTTAATTTATTAAATTGTGACATTTACCTGGTATTCGTTAGGGAAGCATGATTAGGAAGGATTTATCTGTCTAATTGCCTAATTGTCCTACTTGAACTTCTTGATAATTGTTGGCACTAGTCCTCGGTGAAGTTGTAGTTAAGCATATTATGTTTTCTGTGAGTGTTTTCTTTATTTGTTGTGTTTGTGGACTACGAGTTCAATTCCCGGAGATCCCAGGGCTGTGGGTTCGATTCCCAGAGACCCGGATTGCTATTGTTTGTGGACTGCGGGTTCGATTCCCGGAGATCCAAGGGCTACGGGTTTGATTCCCGGAGACCCGAAGTTTATTGATATATTATTGGTAGGGATTGCGGGTTTGATTCCCGAGATCCTGAGTTATTTGTAGGGACTGCGGGTTCGATTCCCGAGATCCTGAGTTATTTGTAGGGACTGCGGGTTCGATTCCCGGAGATCCTGAGCTATTGAGATATTATTGAGACATGGGTCGCGGGTTCGATTCCCGGAGACCCAGGGGTGCTGTTAATGGGACTGTGGGTTCAATTCCCACAGGTCCTGGACTTATTAATTGAGTTTGATACTTGTTTTTAGTTAATTGTAGACGGTTGCATTAATCATTTTATTGTTGTTATTTCGGAATTATTATCGTTAAACTGCTTATTATTGTTATTATCATTTTTGTAACTGTTTTCTCTCAGTAGGGCCCTGACCTTCCTCGTCACTACTCCGTCGAGGTTAGGCTTGGCACTTACTGAGTACCGCTGTGGTGTACTCATGCTACTCTTCTGCACACTTTTGTTGTGCAAATCGAGGTACATCAGGACAGACTCATATCAGGATTCAACGGCGTTTTGGGAGACCTCGAGGTATGATCTGCTACGTCCGCGGATCCGGAGGCCTTCCTTCTATTCTATTAGTACTAGTAGATATCTTTCCTTCACTTCGTTGTTAGATACTCTTTATACATAGAGCCTCAGTTGTATATTCTCTTTTAGTCTGTGTTGCCCGTGGGATTCCGGGTCTTGGTGGTATTTTTACACAGTGTGTTGGATGAGTGTATGTGCCAAGCGGCACAAATTACATTCCTATTTATATTATCTTCCGCTATTTCTTGTTTAAAGTTCATAAACGTGTAATTTCTACAATGTGTTAGGCTTACCTAGTCGTGGGGACTAGGTGCCGTCATGACATGTTCACGATTGGTGAACTAGGGTCGTGACAAGTTGGTATCAGAGCTCTAGGTTCGTAGGAGTCACGGGACACAGACCGGTTACTTAGTTTCTCGTTGATCGATACGGAGATGTCTGTATTTATCTACGAGGGGCTATGTAACTGTTTAGAAAACTCTTCAATTCTTTGAATTCCTTATCGTGCGCCATTTATTCAGTTGGAGCTTATGTCATTTTTTCTTTTGCATCCACTCGTGTATTGAAATTGCGCACTCGGTATCAAGTATGCGCCGACGGTTCGGGACACTGTAGAGAGATCTCAAGGGAGTCAAGAATTTACTCAACCATTGTTACCGCGTGTCATCCATATCGATAATGCAAGAGAATTGAGAGATTTTCAATTGTGCACATGGGGGTGCACTAGGTTCTGACATTTGATTGATAAGTACGGTCTTGAGAAGGTTTACTTAACTGCCTAATCGTCACAGCAATGGTAGAATCACAAGGTGGATATAGATCTAAAGATAGTTTGTGGTAAAGACTATATGATTCATATGAGATATCTATTTAGCGAAGGATTCAGCCAGCAGAGATACTGGGGGGAAATGAGTTTAACTGTCTTAAGAAGGACATGTGCCAAACGAATGTCTTGGGCTGTCTTATGATGAAGACGTACAAATGATAAAGGCTATTGTCATGGATTAGCAAGATGTGTCTTATGGCTTCGTGCCAAGTGAAAGGATTTCACTATCAACGACCAAATTATGGGTCATGTATCATATCAGATTCGGCCTGCGCCGTATTTAAGTGATATTCAAAAGTTCTTTGAAACTGGCGCATAGGCAAGAGTTGAGGCTTGTATGGTATGATGTTGGGACTTTTGATGTTCCTGTATCCCTAATAAATTCTACCTTTCATTATCAGCAGGGAAGATTTCGATGAAGGCTACATGGTGCTTTGTAGGTGTGAGAATCACAATATGTCTTAAGCTGTCGCGGTAAATAATGCTCGATGCATGGAGCGAGAAGATGTTTGGTTGTATTGGGATGAGGTCATACCCTATGGTGTTAGAGTGCTAATAGAGCACAGGTGGTTATATTCGTTGGATCAAGTGAATTGCAGTTGAATAATAGTAAATGACTCGAGAGAATGGTTCTAATGTGTTCGAGAGCCGTGTAATAGTGGCTTTGGGCTAAGTGGGAGAGTCCCACCGCTTAAGATTGGGTTGCATGGTAATTACCTGTGTGAATTTTGGATAGTAGCGTATTAATGGGTTATTTGCAGCTACGGAAAAAGACCATGAGTGGTAATTTAAGTATATGAATTGTTGAATGCATGTTATGGTTAGCCTTACTGGCTCATGTTCAAACTTGAGGGAAAATTTATGATTTATGCCTCGTATAGGTGCAGGCTTCGTGGGAAGTGATTCCGCTGGGTGCTTTGTCGAGAGGGTATTCATATGTTATAAAGAAATTCAGTAGAGTTGGTTGCGTACTGGGGCAAGTTAGAACCGGATGGTTCTCAATAGCGGTCCTAGTGAATTCAAGAGGTAAACTGTAGTGCCTGATAATTTTGAATCATATAAGTACAGTTGAGGCTCAAGCCTTTAAAGCAACTTAGGAAGAAATGTACAAAAACAATCTATAATGTTTTGACTTGTGGTGTAGCATTTGAGAGGCGTGAAATGGTCGTCGTTCTTGAAATAGCATGGCCTCATGATTTCAGGTCATTCGGGGTGAGTGTGGTTGAAATAAGTTAGGTATTGAAGGGAGATATTTACATTATAGGGCAATCCAGGATAAACTAGAAGAAAGTAGATTGATTAGCCAAAGTTGAGTTGGCATATTGGTGCCAATGATCGGTTCATGTAATGTGATCGAATTATGCATGTGATTTGTGGCGGTGCATTTGAGGCTTGTCGGCCGCGGTGTTTGATGGTATTCTGAAGTATTCTTCTGTTAGGGCCTGTTATGAGTAGGCAGATCTCGGAAAGGGTTATGGTGACTTGGACCACTACTTAGAGATTGGCATATACAACGGTAATGAGAACTCGCCTGTGTGTTGCTATAGTTCTCCTGAAGTGAGTTAAATGGGAAGTATTATGTGATGAAGTATTAGCCTATCGTCAGTTCTAGAGCTATGATGGAAATTATGTGTATCGTATATCGGCACGTGGGGTGCAGTGAGTAGTATGAAATTTGAAGTAAGGACCAAGGTCACAGTTTGGTCAATAAATGTGATATAAAGAGCTCGGATGAGCAGGAAAGGAGTTTCAGTGTTTTGAGTAAGATGGGTATTAACATCGGTATCATTTGAGGTCGGTGTCCTGTGAGAAAGGCTTTGCATCCCGGTTAGGGACTCCTGATCGCTTTTCAGTGTTAGTTTAGCCGGTGGGTTGAATGTGCAGGCCCGTTTAATTATTCGGAAGATGGTGGGAGCTTGCCCCACAAGAAGATTGTATAGCTGTGACATGTATTCACTTGATTGGTTAGAAATTTAAACCAGTATGAGGATTTTGGTGATATCATCCGTTTGAGAATTTATGCCCGGAAGGAACTCTGCTTATTGGGTTATAGACCTGTGAAATACTATTGACTTAGCTTGGCACGACCAGGATAGACTTAAGGTCGGTGGATAGATTTAAATGTGGAAGTGAGCCTTGCGTCAGGGCCGGTTATGTTTCTTCCAGCAATGCGCCGTTTATGGGGGGATAGTCGCGGTCTTATTTCGCGGTTAGTTAATTCATGTAAAGATATATTGCGCCATATAAGTGTGAGACGGCTAGGTAAGTTCCTCATGTGTTGGGGTTTCGCTCAGCGGTGATGTTATATGAGCATGAGGGCTCTTGAGACTCAGATCTTATATCGCACCTCAGTTGTGCTTGAGTTCATAGCCTATAGCGCTATATGTTTTCATTGAGTCTGATATCATGCACCTTAGTGTGCTTATGATCGATATTCAGCATTTTGATGTGACGAGCTATTCCGCTCGACATATGACTCTTTGTGTGAGTTTATATTGTTGGGATCGGGTGGCACGCCGCCATGGTTATATTGTTGGGATCGGGTGGCACGCCGCCATGGTTATATTGTTGGGATCGGGTGGCACGCCGCCATGGTTATATTGTTGGGATCGGGTGGCACGCCGCCATGGTTATATTGTTGGGATCGGGTGGCACGCCGCCATGGGTATACTGTTGGGATCGGGTTGCACGCCGCAACAATGTGATGTTTATTTCAGTGTCCATAATTGCTCTTATGTGTTCTGTTTCCTATTTTTCCGAGGAAGTCCATGTTAGTGTGAGAGTTGAATAGTTCTCTCTAGTGTTCTCCTTCCTTTTGTATCACGTACGAATTAGTGGATTACTAGCACATTGTGTCATCTTGTGGGACTTTTGATTATGTCTGAGGTGGCTTATCGCCTGAGCAGTTCGTACTGGGTGAGATGAGATTATGGGATTTGGGATCGGTTCAAACTGATTATATGAGGTATATTATAGAGGAAAAGATCATCCTCTGGTTTAAGATAAGGTAATGGATCTTTTCAGGAGTATAGACCCAATGAATTGTTGATCCAGTAGTTGGTTATGGATATCGGCACATCTCTTCCGTCGTGTCAGTATTGAAAAAAGTTAGAGCGAGACCTATGTAGATCGTGAGGTGCAATGGGAGCATCTGTTTCGTTGAATTTTTGGCTAATTTCATCATAAAATATTATCGTGGTCCTGTGGATTTTGTGTTGCAAGGTAAGGATCCAGCAAGATTATGCAGTCATGGTTGAGAACGGCTTTTGAGGAATATTGAGTGATCTCTTGATGAAAACAAGCCTGACACAGAATTCCAGATGTTGGAATTAGGCTCTAAGACTTAACTGTTTGAACAAGAGGGAATATCTTCAGATTATATCAAGCTAATGTGCTCAGCTGAGTCCTATATTTATTGGCCCTTTTGAGATTTTGAGGCATATTGGGGAGGTTGCTTATGAGTTGGCCTTACCTCCCAGTCTAGCCGGAGTTCACCCCGTAATTCATGTCTCCATGCTCCGGAGATACCATGGTGACCCGTCGCATGTGTTAGATTTCACTTCTGTTCAGCTAGACAAGGATCTGTCTTATGTTGAGGAGCCAGTAGCCATTCTAGACAGGCAGGTCAGAAAGCTAAGGTCAAAGAACATCGCTTCGGTAAAGGTTCGGTGGCGGGGCCAGCCGGTCGAGGAGGCGACTTGGGAGACTGAGCAGGATATGCGCAGCCAGTACCCTCATCTCTTCACTACTCCAAGTATGTTTTCTATGCTCGTTCGAGGACGAACGAATCTTTTAAGTGTGGGAAGATGTAACGATCCGACCGGTCGTTTTAGAAAATTTCTCCCCAATCCCCAATTTAACTGTTCCCCTAAGTTCATTCCTGCTATGGTGATTTGCCGGGAGAGTCGGTTCTCAAATTTGGAGCGTTTTGGGACACTTAGTCCCTAAATAGAAGCCTTATAATTGAAAAATGGCCCGTAGCCGGAACAATGTTAAGACGACCTCGGAACGGAAATCCGATGGTTCCATTAGCTCCGTTAGGTGATTTCGGGGTTGGGAGCGCGTTCGGAATGTATTTTGGAGATCCGTAGCTCAATTAGGCTTGAAATGCCGAAGTTTGAAATTTTGGCGAATCCGAACGATAGGTGAGATTTTGATCCGGGGGTCGGAATGGAATTCCGACAATTTATGTAGCTTCGTTATGTGATTTTGGATATGTCCGCAAATTTTCAGGGTCATTTGGACGTCGTTTGATCGGGTTTTGGATCGAATGTTAGTTTCGAAAGTTTTGAAGAAACTTAGGCTTGAATCCGTGTGTAATTGGTGATTTTGATGTTTAGGATGGTGTTTTTATGATTGGAACAAGTCCGTATCATGTTTTGGAGTATGTTGGTGGTTTTCGTTGGGGTCCCGGGGGCCTCGGGATGATTTCGGATGCCCAACGGGTCATTTTTGAAAGTTTTTGGACTGCTGTTCTGGTATCTGGTATTGTTCTTCGCGTTCGCGAGGGTCCTATCGCGTTCGCGAAGAAGAATTTGGCCTCTAAGACTTTGTTCTTCTCGTTCGCGATGAAGGTATCGCGTTCGCGAAGAAGGATTTTCCATTAGAGACTTTGTTCTTCGCGTTCGCGTACAGTGACTCGCGTTCGCGAAGAAGGATTTTCTGTCGCACAGGTCCTACTTCGGAAGCTCATATCTTTTTATCTACAAGGAATTGTGAGGTGATTCAAAAACGAAAGTTGTAGCTCTTTGAGTCTAGTGTTCAGAAACATATTATAATAATCATTTGGAGTTGTGTGTAAAAAGTTATGACCATTGCAATAGAGGCTGTCCGAGCAAAGTTGGAAAAATATATTTTGGGAGTTTGTTCTTCGCGAACGCTAGAGAAGGACCGCGAACGCGAAAAACAAATACCTGGGCAGCAGAATAAAGTTCAAACTTCGTTCCATTTGCCATTTTTGACGATTTGGAGCTCGGGTAAGGCAATTTTTCGGGAGATTTTTGGAGAAATCAAAAGGGTAAGTACTCTTGACTCAATTTTGGTTGTATAACTCGAATCTATTGCAAGTTTTAGTCTTTAATTTGAGAATTTTTCTTAAAAAGGGTAGAAAACCCTCTTGGATAGAATCAAGTATTTGATGGGCCATTTGTGGTCCGATTTGGGTGTTCTTGGTATGGTTAGACTCGTGTTGAGATAAGGAATCCGAAAATGTAACTTCCGTAAATTTTCGAGAAGCGTACCGAAAGTCGGGTTTTGGCAACTTTGTGGTTTTGGTGTAATTCGATTGTTTTGATTGGGTAATGCTCAATTGGCCTATTTTGATGTGATTCCATTGATTTTTATCAGATACTACACCTGTGGAGGCCGACATTCGCGGCAAGAGAGTTGTCTCTTAGCGGTTTTGTACCGGAGTCGAGGTAAGTGGCTTGTCTAACCTCGTGTAGGGGAACCTTTACCCCTAAGATATTATGTGATAGTTTAAATGCCTTGTACGCGAGGTGACGGGCGTGTACATGCGCTGGTTGTTGTAACTCACTTTACTTGAAATGTTCAATTCGTGATATTCCTATTCTTAATTTATTAAATTGTGACATTTACCTGGTATTCGTTAGGGAAGCATGATTAGGAAGGATTTATCTGTCTAATTGCCTAATTGTCCTACTTGAACTTCTTGATAATTGTTGGCACTAGTCCTCGGTGAAGTTGTAGTTAAGCATATTATGTTTTCTGTGAGTGTTTTCTTTATTTGTTGTGTTTGTGGACTACGGGTTCAATTCCCGGAGATCCCAGGGCTGTGGGTTCGATTCCCAGAGACCCGGATTGCTATTGTTTGTGGACTGCGGGTTCGATTCCCGGAGATCCAAGGGCTGCGGGTTCGATTCCCGGAGACCCGAAGTTTATTGATATATTATTGGTAGGGATTGCGGGTTTGATTCCCGAGATCCTGAGTTATTTGTAGGGACTGCGGGTTCGATTCCCGAGATCCTGAGTTATTTGTAGGGACTGCGGGTTCGATTCCCGGAGATCCTGAGTTGTTGAGATGTTATTGAGACATGGGCTGCGGGTTCGATTCCGGAGACCCAGGGGTACTGTTAATGGGACTGTGGGTTCAATTCCCACAGGTCCTGGACTTATTAATTGAGTTTGATACTTGTTTTTAGTTAATTGTAGACGGTTGCAGTAATCATTTTATTGTTGTTATTTCGGAATTATTATCGTTAAACTGCTTATTATTGTTATTATCATTTTTGTAACTGTTTTCTCTCAGTAGGTCCCTGACCTTCCTCGTCACTACTCCATCGAGGTTAGGCTTGGCACTTACTGAGTACCGGCGTGGTGTACTCATGCTACTCTTCTGCACACTTTTGTTGTGCAGATCCAGGTACATCAGGACAGACTTATATCAGGATTCAGCAGCGTTTTGGGAGACCTCAAGGTATGATCTGCTACGTCCGCGGATCCGGAGGCCTTCCTTCTATTCTATTAGTACTAGTAGATATCTTTCCTTCATTTCGTTGTTAGATACTCTTTAGACATAGAGCCTCAGTTGTATATTCTCTTTTAGTCTGTGTTGCCCGTGGGATTCCGGGTCTTGGTGGTATTTTTACACGGTGTGTTGGACGAGTGTATGTGCCAAGCGGCACAGATTACATTCCTATTTATATTATCTTCCGCTATTTCTTGTTTAAAGTTCATAAACGTGTAATTTCCGCAATGTGTTAGGCTTACATAGTCGTGGGGACTGGGTGCCGTCATGACATGTTCACGATTGGTGAACTAGGGTCGTGACAATTTTTTATATAATGACAATCTATTTTGTATATTTTTTGTATAGTTACATCTATTTTGTATATATTTTGTATAATATATTGTGAAGCTTGATGATTGAGCGAGAGGAGCAGTCATGGTCATAGTTGGCGGACTCTGTAATTGGCAGATTTTAGTAAAATGTATATGGAAGAAGATACTGAATTTCAGGCATGGAAATTAGTAATATTTCCGGCTAGCACTTGTTTTATTTTTAGGCTAGCATTCTCTGGTGTAGCTCCGGCCTCGTCGGCGTCTCCCTTTGACGGCCATCCCGTCTTCGAGATCTGTACACATACATTTTTGTACCCAATCGAAGCTAAAGCAGAGTGAACAGCATCGATCTGAGCGAAAAGCATGTTATCGTAGTGGAGATTGGACTCTGGATCAACAATACCAGAATTAGGTTGAAACAGCACAAAATCCAGTGACACCTGCTTCGGATTTCCCTTATAAGCAAAATAAGGATAAGCATTAATTAAAAAAGGCGATCCAGTTTTACAGTGGAAGTCGACGATCTGAGTCACACAGTCGACGAGATCCTTACGGAATGCTCCGACAGAAGGCGGGTAAGAAGTTTCTAGAACAGCAAGTGAATGTGCGGTGGTGACGGTTACTTGCTTGTCTAATATTTCCAGCTAGCACTTGTAATATTTTTAGGCTATGATTTGTTAGGGTTAATTTGTGGGCTACTGGATGAAATTTGTTTTGCCCGATGGGCTACAAATGATATTTGCTCTTTCAAAATTGTCTAGGCTTTCAAAACTAAATACAAAATCCCAGCAGGATAATGATATTTATATTCAATGGTAGCAACATATTTTCATTTATATCAGAAACGTATGTATCACAAACAAAAGTCTTCCTAAAATCACGCATAACAGTATAAGCTTTTAATTCTCACACAATCGTTTCTTAATTTCTCGGAAGAATGACTTCCACAAGAAATAAATATTGGTATAATATATATTCAATTAGCAACATTAATTATATAAAAGGCATAATACTCAAACGATGCCATTATATTTGTAGAATAATTTTTGGTATATTTCATACTCAATTGTTGTTGTTGTTGTTGTCATACTCAATTATATAAGTGGTATAATAATGGTATAATGTGTATTCTTCTATTTAGAATAACCTTGGTACATTTAGATATTGATTATGGTATATTGAATGTTTAAATATATAAATGGCATAACATGGTAATTTTTATCAAATATACATTAGATATACTATAAAGTATACATCTTATTCTTTATTTTCTTTGTTCGTTTTTCCTCCAAAGTGAGAAGAGATAAAAACAGATAAGAAGTGCATGAGGGAAATAATGGTGCTTTTTTGACATTGTTCCTTTTTAAGATTTGAAGGTGATGGATTCACCATTTCCTTTTGCTAGTCGTTGATAGATTGGAGGTTAAAATTGAAAAGGCTATGGTGGTTATATTAAAAAGGGTGAAGGTGAAAGATGAGAGAGAGAATAAATATGGAGCAGGGGATACAGAAATTTTGGGGGAGAGAGAGGATAGGTTAATAGGGTATAAAATCTACTAGTATTAATTAGTGGGTCAAATGTTCTTTTTAACCCCTGATTTTGTGGATCTGTTAATGTTTTAATCAATGTTATAATATTTCAATACTGCTAAAAATGTAAAAGAATTTACTATTTTTGGAATAAACAAAAAGTAGTTTTATTTATGAGAATAATTTTTAAGAAAGGACCAACCGTGTAAAAAACTCTATTATTAAATACTCAGTTCCTCCACAGTCCATAACACACACAAGCTTCTTAATATCTCTCTTTTATGTGTATTCTGCTTTGTCATATAAGTGCACTTCAACTCCAACAGCGAAGCTGATCTTTGAACAAGATTTGAAATTGTTCAGTTACAAATTTGGCCCATCTTTGCTACTACGTTTAGTATTCTCTTCTTTCAAGTGTATATAATCATAAAACCTCTATTATTGGAGCTCAAGTTTCTCAAATTAAAATTTGATTGATTAAAAAAAACTCCATTGAAGGGTGAAGCTTAAGCTTGAACCATATCTGAGATTTTGGGTTTGAAAACACACTTAGATCTAAGATTTGAGATTAATTTTGAAACGAGTGTTATTGGATTTGCTTGAAAACATGATTGAGTGTTATTCTAATTGATTGGAAATATCAAGATGAGTTCAAAGCTTAAATTAGAAGTGATTTAGAGCAGATTTGAACTAGATTTAAGTCAAATTTCAGTAAAGGCTCAAGAAAGAAGAATAAAACTTGTGAAGCTCCATTGATAGGATTCAATTGTACAACAATGTATTGTATAATAGTGTATATGGGTATGTAAACATCTCTTATACACTATTATACGAAGTTAATAAGTATGTATAAGTGTGTATAATTTTGTATAATTATGTATATACCAGTGTATAAGAATGTAGAAAGGCGAAATTAAATTTTTGTATGTTTTCTTATCTTTTCTCGAGCTGGACAACCCCCTTTGTTTGTTTTTAACTTATTCTTTATTTTGGGTTAAACTCTATTTGTGGCACCGTTAAAGGAAAAAAATAATGTTCTATGTTTTGGGTTAACATATTCTTTGTTCTTTTACTTTTATGTTCATATGGAGTACTATATATTTAATAACTATTTAATTAAAATTCAATAAATTCTCTGCCTCTGATAAAGGGAAAAAAGTTACCAATACTTTTTTTTTCTTACGCTTTTTATATTTAAATATATTTTTATTAATTGTCTCATAAAGTTAATAGTAAAACACTGATTTTGCTAGAAGATAAATACAGAAGCTCTCCTCAATAATAGGAATGTTGAATAGCATTGACTGCAAGAACTGCTGGATGCGTAAAAAAATGCTGGGTTTTTTACATTTGGGCCTATTGTCTTTGGGCTATAAATTTGCAAAGTTATAACTGGGCTACTCAGTTGCAATGTGTGTGCATGAGTTGTACTTATGTTAATTCTCCCTTTAAAAAATGAATAACCAGTGAGTAACTAATGGATAACCAATAAATCTAACTTTTATATTTGTAATTCTCAAATTAGGGATTCCTCAAGTTAGAGAGACTAAAACTTCTCCCAAAAGTCATCATATAAAAGAAGTCACAAATAAACCCATTTTTTATCCGTATTAAATATGGATCAGATCGGATAATTGATCCGTTTTTTCATTACCTGTTTAGACCCGCACCGTATCCGACGCGCCCATTTGCCACTCCTAATCGCAAGATGTTTAGACATTCTAATCTTGTATAAGTCACATTTTTCATGAGCAATAACGAGGATTTGGCACTAACGGGACTAATAATACAAAGGATTCAAATACAGCTAGGTAGTGCATCAATCTTTACATAATCAAGTGAACCAAATCAGTCATTACTCCGGGGACAATCATATTCAGGTGTCAAAACTCTCATACTGGCACTGATCCAAAACAAGAAAGCATCCTGGAGCAGGAAAGGCCAATCATCACCTCCCATGCACACTGACAGGTGATCGAACACCTTTGTCGCTGCTAATATCATCATCAATTTCACTTCCATCGAAATACACTGCATTGTTACTAACACTCACTTCAGAACTAGCATTACTGCTCGTGGCAAGTGGAGAGTCAGGTACACTTGTTGATCTGCTTGTCCTGCTTCTACTAGGCCCTGATCTCACACTGTACATAGAGGATGCTGGAATATTAGTCATCAATGGACGCAGATTACCCGGGATTCTTTGCCTTATATCCTGTCCAATAGCAATGTCTCAAGTTAAGCAAATCCAAAAGGGTAAGAGAACAACAAGAAGACAGGGATCGTCTACAGACTTTAGAGCTCCGCGAAAACAACAGAACATATATTCTATTAGAATAGGGATGCAGATTTCTGATATGATGTTATTCAAGTAATCATAATATTTTTCTATAGCAGCACTAAATGAAAAGAATGTATATACCATATGCCTTATAGCCATATCCAAGGATTTCTTTGATAATGATCTTCCAAAGCCCGAGCTATCAGGTGACGAAGACTTTGCAGATAAGTTACTATGTGGAGAATGTTTGTCATCTTGCTTCGGACGAACCAGCTTCCGCATATTTATTACCCTTTCAACCATCTTGGTCCCAACCATGGCAGGACTAACATTGTCATTGGCTTTAGCATGTAGTCGGCTCATTGATGGGACAGGAACAGAGCTTCCACTGCTATGCACAACACCATTAGGAGGACGTCCTCTTGCTGGAGAGCATGACTGTCGTCTGATCCTTCCATTTGAAGCTGGCTCAACAGATGAAGATCTAGCACTTGGTGCCCCTGGTCTGCCCCTTGTAGCTGAAACTGGCCTGTCAGATAGTGATGTCCTTAAATTGGGTGGAGCATCAAGGGAGAACCCTGGCATATCTGAAGGCTTCCATGGTCTGGGTTTCACAGTTGGCGAACTGGCACGTGGGGCTGCAGAGTTTCGTGATGCAGTTACAGCTGACTTGGTACCCGAAGAGGAAGACAAAGGTTTAACAGGTGGAACAGTTGTATTTGTTGTACTTGACATTGACGTTGGCCGACGAGTAGGAGTTGCTGCCCTGGATGTGGACTTCGATGCAGTAATTGAGGCCCTGCTTGTTGGTGTTGATGACCTTGCATTGGACCTTGCAGTAGGTGTTGAAGATCTTGGAGGAACAGTGGGTTTCGCAGAAGTCATGGTGGTACGAGAAGTAGGTGTCGCAGACCTTGATGATCTAGATGTCGTAGTGGTTGACATTGTTTTAGAGGTTGCAGTGGATGTCATTGCTTTGGTTGCTGCATTAGATGTGGATCTAGATGCTGAAGTCATGGTGGATCTAGATGAGCTTAATGTTGGCCTACCAGTCGGAGTTGAAGGTCTTGATCCACCTGAAGAAGATGGTCTTCGAAGACTTGAACTTGAAGAGTTTAATCCAGGAGAGGAAGCTAGCTGTCTAGATGCTATGTTGCTTCTTGCGGTGGCCTCTGGGAGAGGATTCGTCAACTGCATTAAAAATAACAATTTACTCAAAGCTGTGATACAGACTAAAGGTTAAGACTGCCAGGCAGAAAGCTTCGCTATTTCCACTTCGCATATTTATCTACGGGCAGTAAATAGCAAAGTTCTGCAGTCTCTTCAATATGAACGGTAAACCAAATCAAACAGCAATACTGAATCAAACCCACTGAAACACTTATACTCTTATGAGTTTTGATTTGGTACAGTTTGGTGTTAAGTTTAAAAAGAAAAACAGTCGTATTCGGATTTTTTTTATTTTCTCAACAAAAACAAAAATCAAAAACAAAAGACCAATAACATTTGGTTTGCTTTATTATTGGAGGAAAAAAAAGGATGAACAATATTAAATCAAATCGGCAATATATACCACCTTGTAATTATATAATATACATAAATGTGTGTGTGTGTCCAAATATGTATACTAACAAAAATTTGTAACTAATTTACAGATTTTCTTCAATTTTTTCTATTTTTTCTGCGGATTTTTAGACTTTATCATATGGTTGTGAAACTATTATTCGATTATGCTGTCTCTACTTTTTCTTTAATGTACTTAATTTAATGAAAATTATGAGTTGGAAGGTTGGAACATATAAAGCAAGTACATATTGCTGATGAAGTTGGTCTTTTTGACACATTGGTTAATTTTACAAGCTTTTTCTATTGGTATTTTTGTTCATTGTTTCTATCTACTATAATCTAAAAATAATCAAGCAATTAATGACGGCATGAAACCAAGAAAAACAACTCAAATGCAAAATTATAGAAGATACCTCAAGATCAAACAATTCCCTCAAAATGGGTATAATTATATGTCTGATTGCATCTACTATCTAGAATTATCAAATATACAGATTATTACAATTTCTCAGAAGAATCATTAAGAAAAAACCAACTGGCACTGAATCTGTGTATCACTGACACTCCATCATAAGAGCATGTGCTGTTATACCTGTATGCATGCTCATTAGGATAAAGAAATCCTAAGCCCTAAAATATACCCCAGAATGAAGTTTTCCAAATGGGTGATATCTTTGAGAGATTGGGTACTCGTTATTTCCTATAACAACGATCACAAAAGAAATGTGCATCATCCTATTTGCATCCAAAAGATTGAACACTAAGACAATTCTCAAATTCAACAGCGAGGGCTTCTAATGATAGCATTTGATTAAATAATGGAGCCACCATGTGCACGAGTTCTGAACTAAACAACCTGCCAGGGTCGTTCTATCTCATTCCAGAAATTTCCTTTTAATAGACTTCCTGAAAATCTCCTCATCCCTCTAGTGGCTGGATATGGGGTGAAATACTTTCCGATCACTAAGAAGGACAACAAAGTGATGGACAACATTTCCCGTGTTCAACATAACAAAAGAGTAAACTAATTTCCAATTAATACAATCCTTATTTCAGAAAAGAAGAATGTAACAGTTGAATATACATATTCTTACTCTAGATGTCAATGCAGTGGGATGAGCTCTAGAAGTTCCCAGCTGACTCATCACATTTTTTCGCGATTCCATCTCTAGAGAAGGAAAAAGAGGAGTCCCTGGAGGTGTTAGAAGCCTGAAACAGGAAAAATAACATCTCATGATAAAGCATAGAGATATGCAGATGGAATTATAAAAGAATGACCCGGGAAATTGGGGTGCAAAGAAGCCCTTTCTATTCAGCACCTATCCCCTTAATTTATTTGAGTGCTAGATTTGATATATGGCATCCATTAATTTTTGTCCTTAATTTGTGCATCAAAACAAATAGCTCTACAAAAGTAGACATGTTTTCTCACTATTCACCATATTTGGATAGAAGTCTACTTTTAACATCATATTTTATAACTTAAATTTGCATCCTTAAGACTCTTGGCTATCCTGTACTTGTTACATCGAGAAATTGAATTCAGCTTGCATGTAGTTCGATTAGCATCAAAGTTAAGATGCACACAAAAATTGTATTCGAAGTCTTGGGTGACACGTGTCAAACAAACACCTAGTCCTGTCATTTTTAAAGAGTATTCTAGATTTGGAGACCTCTATCAGTCTACTAGACACCACTAGAGCACCACTTCCTAATTTTCTGCCTCTTTCTTCATGGTACAAAACAACAACCTTAAAAGGATTATATTAGGTCTCTTATAATGAATGAAACTTATGACCCAGCAGAACTTCAAGCTCCTATTATCCAACAAAGTCATCAATTGAAGAGAAAGAGGAAACTTCCAGCAAGATTTAAACACTTAGCATGGTGTTTTATATCTCTTGGCACTATGAACTAAATTAGATGGTTTAAAATCCTTTTCTAGTTGAATGACTTGAATCTATTGTTTGTTATATTGGAACCAACAAACTTAATGAAATGTCAACTCTTATGAGTAGTTCTTATGGTTCATTACTTTGTAACAAAATTAGATTTATGCATTTCTTATCATGTTTGTTTGTGTCTCCTAACTTTCAAAATTCTGTTTTTGGGTCATTGAGATGCCCAAACGTCTGTTTCTCCCAGTAACTGCCTAGGTAAGATAATTTGAGCAAAATTGTGCATCAATATTTGCCTAAACAATCTATAAATTACATGAAAAAAAAAGTGTAAGTGACATGGATCCATTTCACCGGGTAAAGAAACTTATGATGTCCAAAATGAACCTAACCAGCTAAAAATAATAACTGAACAACTAAAAGAATCAACATTGAGCACATGCTTGGAAAGAAAAGAAGAAGAACAAAAAAGATTACCAGTCATAATCAGATTTATCATTGTCAGCATTAAGGAAATCATCAGTACGAGTCCTCCGAACGGGTGCAGCTGATGCAATATTAAATGCTGGTGAACTACCATTTTTTGATCCTGCAATAACACATAATTGCAACAAATAAAATAATTATCATGAACTTAGGTTATGAAGCAGTAATTTACACAAAGCTTTTGGCCTACCAAGGGGATCAAATTCGTCAGATTTTTGAAGAAAAAGATTATTATTTCTTTCTTTTTCCCTTCTCCGCAATTCGAGAAACAACGATAGTTCCTCGTCTGAGCTCCTAATACTACCCATTAGCTGCTGCCTCTGCCTTTGCCCAGATTCCTCTGCTCTAAAACTTCTATTCATTGCAAAAACAAATCCCTAGTCCAAAATACTAAAAATAAGCTCTAAAAACCCTAAATTTTCTGCAAACATTCCTGCAGATTGGGAACAAAAGCTTCAATAAAAAAGAAAATCAGCTCAAAATGAAGTTGCATTTAACAATCTTCTTCATAAACATACAAGGAACAAAATAATGTAACACCTAGATAGAAAAATTACAAGAAATGGAGATATAATTTGATATAGTCTATGTATATGTAGTAGAGAAGTATAAAGATTGTTTCAGGAAACCGGGACATTGTTGTAGAGAGAGAAGATTTTGAAGATGGGGTAGGTGGTGAGGGGGGTGGGGGGAGTGTGTCGTGGGGAGCAGTGCTATTTGAAACTTGAATTTGGGAGACGTTTTGGGTTTAGAAGACTTTTTACTTTTGGGGTTTTTCAGACATGAGATTAATGAGAGGGCATGTCACGAGTCTGACTTGTTTTCTTTGGAGGATGTGATGTTTCATTCAAACATTTCTGTTTCACCACCGGATAATAACAATTTTTATCTCGCTTAATACCTAAATTGACACTTATACTTATTTCGGATTTTAATATTAATTTCAACTTTTTTTCTTTTTATTTTAACACTTTTACTTAGTAAAACATGGATAGTAAACACCTCAGACTTATAGTGTGTTTCACTAGAGGTGGCATTTCTTGGATTATGAAACATCACTTTGGATTTTTTATTTTTGGATTTAATAAATAATAATCCAAATTCAAGCCAAATAAAGTTGAACGGGATCAGTTTTTTAAAGTTTGGTTCGATTATTTCGATTTTTTTGGTTTTGAATTTGGTCAAAATTTTAAATAACCCCTTAAACTTGACACGTTTTGTAAACTAAATGTATAAACTTATCAGGTCACTAGATAGACACCTGAACTTATCCAAAGTGTAATTTTTAAACACCTTTGTCCAACCTTGCATTCCGTATGTTGTATATTTATAATGAGCGCGTGATAGCTATTTTAAAGTTATTGACTCAAAAGATTAACAGTAAAAAAAACCCTCTTTATTGTGTTTTTGTTTGTGTTTGTGTTTTGTTTTTGTTTTTCCTTTCCTTCCCTGAGCCGAGTGTCGATTGGAAACAGCCTCTCTGCCCTTTCGGGTAGGGGTAAGGCATGTCTACATATTATCCTCCCTAGACCCCACTTTGTGGAACTATACTAGGTAGTTGTTGTTGTTGTTGTCGTTACATAACTCATAGCCAATACTTCTTTTCCCCAGCGATTAAAAAGCCCTAGCCCTAATATTCCTTTTTTTCATAGCTGAAAACACCATTGAAGCCAAAAACATCAGAGATCATTTTATGTGTTTTCTTCTACATCTCTCTTAAATTAGAGAAAAGCTTCCAAGTATTTCCTCTCTAACTCGTTATCTTCCTTCTCCAAACAAGTTGACGATGATTTCCATCATAAAATAAAATCTCCACATTTACATGATTTTCTTTTGATTTTGTTGAAGTTTGGATGAAATATAACTTCAGAATTGAAAGAATTATGATATAAATTAGATAGGGAATTGGATGGGAGTTGGGTCTAAGAAAGGAAGACAAAGAAGATGAACAAATAAGAGGTATTGTCACACCTCCTTTTTACGCACCCGCGAGGGCGCGATGGAGTTTTTCCAGTTAAAGGACAATCGAGACGGGATTAATTTATTAATTAATTCAGAGTCGCCACTTGGGAAAATAATGGTGTCCCAAGTCACCGGTTTAATCCCGACCCGAGGAAATTTATGACTCTGTAATACAGTCTGCGAAACTAGAAACCTGGATAAGGAATTCTGTTAACCCGGGAGAAGGTGTTAGGCACTCCCGGATTCCGTGGTTTTAGCACGGTCGCTCAATTGCAATTTTTGTTTCTATCTGATTCTTTTATATATTTTAACTATGTGCTTTTGATGTTCCGCTTTTAATTTTTAAGAAAAATTGCGATGTCACGAAAACACATTTCGAGTCACACCGCAACCAGTACGCCTGTGACTTTAATGTATTTCAGTTTCGCCTAGAGTAAGATTTGGGTCACATAAATGCGCACCCGTATTTAGGAAAGTAATTTATTTACAAATCGTGCCTAAAAAGTCTATCGTGTTGTTAACTTTGGGAAAGACTGTGAAATTTGCTAAACGGTCCTTCCAAATCTACATGTTTTATACCAATTATTCGAGGGCCCCGCAATTGTGTAGTAACAGTTGATTTATGAGGATGAAAGTAACAGATGATATGTAAATCTTTTAATCAGAGAGGCAAGTTGTTCAGTTTTAAAGCAGGCGAGAAATAACGAAGGAATATTTGAACTCATATTTTCATGTTTATCATAAAAAGTTGGAGACAAATATTATTGTTCTCATCAACTAAAGATATAATAATAAAGATGTAAATTCCTACAAATGCACAGACCCAAACAATAGCAAATCAGTAGAGATTTCAAAAACATAGCAGGAGTGAATATTCACGAAAGCATGTGAAATAATAGTATTAAAATCCATAGAAACCAAGAGAAATAAAAAAACGCCAGCATCAACATACCATTACAAAGATTCAAACCAGAGATTTTATTTTAAAAGAAAGAAACAGACCTGAAAATTAAGGTTTATATAGATGAGAACATGTAGCAATTGCACGAGCAAAATTATCTCAACGACCGATATTTGAGCAATAACAGAACCACGATCTGAACTAGATCGGCCTTCGACTCGGCACACAAATCAGAATCAACCTCGGATCATCATGTTGGACCCGAGATTTGAACGGGAAAAACACAGAGAATGAACCCAGAAATGAATCTACAATCGGCGATGCCAAACGGAAAACCTCACCGACTCGAGCTCCATTTTTGTTCGGATATGGTCGTGCGATGGAGGAACCTTAACGTCAATAAACTAGTGGTGGATTTCAGGTTTAGGAACGAAGCTAGAGATTCGTTTCCATCGCCATAACAGAGTTCCTCAACATGAATCTGGTAAAAAAAATGGTTATAGGTGAAGCTCTACAACGTGGTCGACTACTAGTTAGTTCGCATCCGTTAGGTTGCTGCAAGCTTAGGGTCGTTGGCTGCTGAGGTAGTCGTGAATGAGTTCAAGGAGAAGGAGTGTTGTTCCTGTTTTTGAAGAAGAAGCAGTTGGGTCCTCTAATGATAGCTGCGCCTCCCTTCCTGCCGTTTTCTTCTTAAAGAAGAAGACTTACAGTAAGTCTCTGAAGTCTCCTTTTCTTTGATTTTTTTTTATTCTCTTTCTTTTCTTCACGTGAGCCCCCCTATTGTCTTTTTGTTTTTTCTATTTTGTATTGCCCATCATATGTCCGTTGGACATTCTACCCACGTGAGAGACCAAGAGTGATGGGTCTCCACGTGGGTTTCAAGAGTTATGGGTTCCGTCTCGTGCTCCGTCCGTGTCCCCCACGTGTGGTGGGCTCGGATTATTATGGGCTAGGTCCGAAAATTATAAAACCGGGTAGTTTGAACCCGAGTATTATTCTTTGCCCGGAACCGAGAATGAGAACGTGATGTTATTAATTAATCCTACGTAAGCAAAATAACTATAAGACTAATAATTAAAACAAAGTTATTTTTTATATTTTTCTTTCAAAATTAAAGTAACTACAAAATGTTAATGCAACTATTTTTATTATTTTCGTTTTTTATAAAAAGATAAAAAATATAAAGTACTATTTTTTGTATTTTTCAAGTTTAAAATGACTACGAAACAATAATAAAACTATATTTTTGTTATTTTTTATTTTAAGGTAAAAATAAAGTAAAAGAGTCAAATTTAGCTAAAATAGCTATATTAAAACTAAACTAAATATTTTACGCTAAAAATATAAAAAATCTCGGGGAGGGTCAAAAATCACGCGTTTACAGTTACTTTGACTGAAAACACAAAGAGTTTTCAGACAAAGAACGACTAGACAAGTGTTTTTGACCTGACCCTTATTGGGAGGGACTAAACTAAAAGGAGAGGAATGTGACCGAGCCCTTATATCTGAGCTGCCTACATATCCTTGGCTATAAAGGAATCAGGCCACGTGTAGTTCGAAAGTGAGTGAGGAAGGGGTATACCGAGGTGGAGAGCCAGTCGAGGTGTCGTTCCGCCGAGGTTCCGTTCCGTCGAGGTTCCGGTCTGTAGTCCTGTTATTACATCAAAAATCAAAACATGAAAAAGACTAACTAAGCCTATCAGCTACTAGTTACAAAATTCCTATCTATAAGTCTTCCGAAGCTTGATCTCGAGTATTGGTTGGTGCTTCATGCGGACTCTAAATTTGAACCTTGACACTTGCTAGTTGCAGGTGCTGCTTTTCGGATTGAGACCAGGTATGCAGTGCTTGCGACCTGGGCCATGTCTTGAGCACACCACATCTTTCCTCAACTTTTGCACTTGGATTAACTCCTTGCCTGTTTCATTGTGACTAACTTCTGTTGATCATCTCGGACTGTTGACTCGCATTCTGGTCGCCATCTTCTTTTGTTGCTACCTTGCATTACACTCCAAAGTGAATTCCCTGACTTGTGATCTTCGAGCTATTCTCCTTCGAAGTCTGAATTTATCTTTTCTGATCCTTGTCGCCTTCCTTCTGATTCATGCTGGGGATTTCCGTTACATTCTACCACTTTTCGATTGTTTCACTATCCTTATCAAATCTTGGAAACTGAGACGTCGTTCTGCTTTTCTGGCGGGCTTCTGACTTTAACAACAAACTCTAATCATAAATTGCCATTCCCTTCTTCAAGTGGGCACCTGACATCTCAGGAGAAAGATTCATCGGACTGAGATTCTGATTTCTTAGGAGAAAGATTCATCAGACTAAGACTTTGATATCTTAGGAGAAAGATTCATCGGACTAAGATTTTGACGCTAGGAGGTAATTCCTCAGACTAGGTCTAAATCGTTGTGATCTCAGGAGAAAGATTCATCAGACTGAGATTTTGATATCTTAGGAGAAAGATTCATCAGACTGAGATTTTGATATCTTAGGAGAAAGATTCATCGGACTAAGATTTTGACGCTAGGAGATAATTCCTCGGACTAGGTCTAAATTGTTGTGATCTCAGGAGAAAGATTCATCAGACTGAGATTTTGATATCTTAGGAGAAAGATTCATTAGACTAAGATTTTGACGCTAGGAGATAATTCCTCAGACTAGGTCTAAATTGATGTCTTACTTGAAATCTTCCAATTGTTGCTTCTTCTTTTTGCTTTCATCTAAAGCCTCTAATTTTTGTTTTTCACTTCCTATTAAATTATCTTTAACTATAACTTCAAAAACTAAATCGCCACTCCATTCTTCAGGCGGGCTCCCTGACTTCAACTATCACTTCAAAATAAATCGCCACGTCATTCTTCAGGCGGGCTCCCTGACTTCAACTACAACTCGAAACTAAATCGCCACTCTATTCTTCAGGCGGGCTCCCTGACTTCAACTATAACTTCAAAACTAACTCGCCACTCCATTCTTCAGGCGGGCTCCCTGACTTTAACTACAACTCAAAAACTAAATCGCCACTCCATTCTTCGGGCGGGCTCCCTGACTTCAACTACAACTCAAAACTAAATCGTCACTCCATTCTTCAGGCGGGCTCCCCGATTTCAGCTATAACTTCAAAACTAAATCGCCACTCCATTCTCCAGGCGGGCTCCCTGATTTCAGCTATAACTTCGAAACTAAATCGCCACTCCATTCTCCAGGCGGGCTCCCTGATTTCAACTATAACTTCAAAAATAAATCGCCACTCCATTCTTCAGGCGGGCTCCCTGACTTCAACTACAACTTCTAATTTCATCCCATCCTTATCGCCTTCCTTTGTTTTCTGTACCATTTTCTTCTTCCTGCATCGCCTCTTGGGCCACCTTTTCTTCTGAATTATCTTGTCTTGGAATTGCTTTCCCCCTGGGTCGTGTTACTTTTCTTTTGGCTGCTGGGGATATCTTTGGAACTGTTTACTCATCTGCTGGGGACGATGCTGCTGAGGAAGTATTCTTTGTTTCCTTCACCCTCATTCTCTCTCGGACTCGCCGGGTTTGAAATGTTATGGACCGGGGATTATCCTGGCGGGGGCCCTCTTTTCCTCTTCCTTCTTCCCATACCTCCTCTGGGACTCACGCTTTTGCTTCCTTGAAAAACCTGTAGGATATAATGCTGCCGAGAAAAATCTCGAAATCAGTGTTTCATTTTTCCGAGAACTGCTGGGGATGATACCGGCCTCTTGCCTTTCGGAATGCAAGCTTCCTCGTTTTGTCCTGTCTGCTGGGGGTATAATTTCCTCTATCACAGCTTGTTGTTTTCTTTCTTTCAAAGCTGCCGGGGATAACCGGGTTCAAAGATCATTTCCTCGCGTTATCTGGATTCTTTCCCCAACCAGGTATTTGGTTTCGAGAAAATTTTCGCAACGGGAGAAAATTTTCTGCCCCAGTTTGAGAATCTTCTTCGTGGCATGCTTTTCTGCCAACAACCCCGCTTCTTCCTGTTTCAAATCAAAGAAAAATTGGTTAGTTTTTTAAAATGTGGTGGCTGGTTGTGGTGCTCCTGC
>JASVEL010013751.1:0-99032 GCA_032618575.1 Nicotiana noctiflora | reverse complement strand
GTCAGTATATACTTGGCCTCTCAGGCCCAATATAATATATCACAGTGGTTCCTTGACCTTGTCTCAGTCAATATAGACTTGGCCTTTCAGGCGCACTCAGCTAGAACAGGGAATTCCACCCTGGATAATCTCTCTCAATGTACACATCTAGTACGGGCTCATATTATGCTATACTGCTAGAGCTACGGCTGAGTGTATGTTTCCAACACAATATAAGGGTCACCTAGCTCTATAGGTTCCCTAATGCTCTACAGATCGGCACAAGGCCCCAAACATGGCTACTAGCCCAATTACACAGTTATAATCTTATTCATAGTCATAATACACAATACACTATCAGTCGGGAAGGACCAAGTCCAATCCCTCAATCACAATGCCACCACGCCCGTCACATGATGCGTGTCTCATCTCAACATAGCACTGTAAAGTGCAAGTACGGGGTTTCAAACCCACAGTACATTATTTACTACCATCACTCACCTCGAACCGGTAGAAGCTTCAATCCGCCTTGCATCGAATTTTCCAAGCTGATCCTTTCCATTGTTAAGAACATAACATTTTCACACCAAATGTTCTTAAGTGAGTCAGGTTGTGCTTCCTTCTATTCAACAACTCATAGGGAGTTTTGTTCAAGAGAGACTTGATCATGCACATGCTCACCAAGTAGCAGGAAATGTTGACAGCTTCATCCCAAAAGTTCTTAGCGGTCCTACTATCGATCAACATTGTCCTTGCCATTTCTTCAAGGGTTTTGTTCTTCCTTTCCACAACACCATTTTGCTATAGAGTTCTAGGGCTGAGAAGTTATGGGTAATGCCATTCTCCTTGAAAAAATCATCAAACTTAGCATTGTCAAATTTTCTTCCATGATCTAATCTAATGCATACTACTTTTGATTCCATTTTCACTTGAATTTTCTTCACAAAGGCTACAAAAACTTCAAAAAAATCTTTTGTTCTAAGGAACATAGTCCAAATGAATCTGGAATAGTCATCCATTATCTCAAAACCATATCTTTCTCCTCCCTTGCTTTGCACTATCATGGGACCACATAGACCATATGAAGCAGATCAAGTGGTTTTGAGGTGCTCACATCCTTCTTTGGCTTAAATGTGGATTATACATGCTTCCCTTTGGCGCAAGTATCACAAACTATCTTCTCTATGAACTTTGACTTGGGCAGACCACACACCAGGTCCTTTTGAACTAGCTTATTCAGTAGAGAAAAGCTTGCATGCCCCAGTCTTCTGTGCCATAGTTCAACATCATCATCAACTGCTTTCAACCAACTCAGATCACCACTTTGTAGGGATTCCAAATCAACAACGCAGATGTTCTTGTATCTTTTGGCCACCAGTACCACTTCACCCGTACTAGATTTGTAACTGTGTATATCTTTGAAAACAACTCCACTTTGTTTCCTTTATCACATATTTGAGAAACACTCAGGAGACTGTCACGCCGCAAATCGAGGGACATGACCGGCGCCTGACCGGGTAGCCCCAGTCAAGCGGACCTAGGTGCCTTTCTAACCCACGCGTTGCCCATGTATTGTTCATTACTTAAAAATCAAGGACCCTACCAATTTATAATAAAAATCACACTTTTAACAAACATAGAAATACACTTAACTTCTTAACAAGTTTACAAATTACATCGCCCAACACATATATACATAGACCATAATCCCACAGTTTACTGTCTACGGAGCCTCTAGGATACAAAACATGATACAATACTTGCCGGTAACAAGGCTCCGGCTATACCTTACACAAAAAAAAATAAAGTCTAAAATAGAAGTGGCATGAGCCACGCAGGGCCCCGAGAGGAAAGGGCCTCACCAAAATGGCCAGTGGAAGGTGAGAGAGTGCTACTGTCGATGAGTTGAAGTACCTGCTATGAACCCACCTACAATCATAACACGAATGTAGCGTCCCTGGAAAAAGGGACGTCAGTACACTGGAATTGTACTGACTTTGTCCCAAGTAAATCAAGCCATAAACAATTAAATTGCAATAATAGAACAACCAACAAATACACCACGAAATAACCAAGCGGGCCAAATCACGTTCCCACACTTTATTTCAAGAAATTCTCAGCCCAAGTACAATTAGATATCAACAAGGAAGGAAATAACCAAACATACACGGAAAGCACAATCAAGTCAAACAAAGGGGCAATCAGTGCCCCACAGGTTGCAAACTCTCATACTGTCTCCTTTCACAATTTCACATCAATGATTTCATATCAATTTCAATGGCGATCTCGATCTCTTTCCACCCTTATTACCTCAGCCACCCTTATCACCCCAACCCACACCTTATTACTTCATGTTGCAGCACGCAATCCAATCCCACTGTATAGTTGCAAATCACAACAATCACAAATAGCAAACAAGAGCACTACACAAGATCACAAACAAGTACAATAAGCAAATTACAAATTCGTTCATGTTTCCAAATTCTTTTCAAGCCAGTGTCATAATAAAGTTATAATATTTCCATATCCGAGAGTATCCATACCATTTTGTTCAACAGTTCATCACAATTCGAGTTGTTTCATTAATTTCCCACAAGAGGCCAAGTATGCCATCACTACAATTGTTCTCAATTTCTTTACCAATTATGACTTCCTTTTTCATCCTTCGGTTCACATCCCATACCACGCAACACATTATTCAAATCAATTGAATACCCAATAGCTAAATCAAAGAATTACACAACAATTCTCAAAATTATCACATTCCAAATGAATTATGGACATAAGGGCGATTTAACAAGGATCAAAGTTAGCCATACATATCTGGAGTCGAATTTACTTCCTTCAAACTCTTATTTTACGTTCACCTAGCTATCTTATGTCGCCAACTCCGCCTTTGCAAATCCTTACTCCTACCCACTTATTTTTACTAAATTTAAAGTTCAAAAAACATGCATGAGTGTTAAAATTCTATTTTCAAAAGCTAATGCATGAAAATCTTCCTTTCCCTTTGACAACTGAAAATTAGAGGAAAATGACTAGGGTTTTTACCTTTTAGAGATTGGGGAAGTTGACACTTGCCCTAGGATCTCCCGGACCAAAACAATCTTTGAAGATGATTAGGTTTCTCTCTCTAGAATCTCTCTTTCCTCTCTCTAGTTTTGCTAAGAAAATATGAGAAAATGAAGGTTTGAGGTGTTTTATTAAAGAAGGAGTCGGGTTAAAATTTTATAAAAATTTGGGTCGAGTCAAATCTGCGATCGCAGAATCAACATGCGGTCCGCATAATGGACCGCAGAATTGCCCGAAAAATTCACCTGTTCTGTTACGATATGCGACCAGAATGCGTCATGTTCTGCGGTGGCAGAATGCACAGCAGAATTGACACTCAAAAATTCTTAAGAAATTATACGATTGATTTGCGGTCCGCATTTCCGTTATGTGATCGCATATTGGACCGCATTTTCAACACAAATTTTGCAAAACATTCTATTACACTCTGCACTAGGAATGTGGTCCGCATAGCTGATTTGCGATTGCATTCTTGATCGCAGAACCTACATTTTCTGGAAAATTTTATTCTTTCAATTTTTAAAGCTTAAATCACTACCAAGGGTCAAAACCACGGCTCGCTATGCATTCCTAACACATTATTCAGACCATGACACCACGAGCTACAAGGTTTTTAAGCACAAAAATTTTACGGGGCCTTACAGAGACTATACTTAAGACCATTGACATAGTACATATTTGTTCCTTTTTGAATTCCTTGTTGCCTTATGGTGCCTGTGAAGGTTTTCACTAATAAGACTCTCTCATTTTTACTTTCTCTCAGCTTTCATCACCTTATGGTGCCCCTGAGGGTTTCACCAATAAGACTCTCTCAGTTATTTGTTTCTCAATTCTTTGTCGCCTTATGGTGCTGATGAAGATTTTCACCAATAAGACTCTCTCATTTTTTATTTTTCTTGCTTAAACGAAATTGTTGTCCTTTATATGAATCCTCTTCACTTGCTCGACTTGGCATCTCTCGAAAACTAATCGGGAGGTCTTTCTTTAGACATCAATGTGGGTACTTGGATATGATTGGAAATAAAAGGGCATCAAAAAGGTTCAAAACAAAGTAAATGGGTTAAAGTTTTCAACTATTGGAATCAAATTTCTCATCATAAACACAGCTTCTGCCCTAGTTTCTTGCTTAGGGACCTTTTAATTTGTATCTTACTATGATCAGGCCGTGAGGCTGCTTACGTATCCTTAAAAGGTATCAAGTCAAACGCAGTTCACATGAATTTTCTTATTGTTATACTTTCTTTTTTTTACTTTTTACTTTTTCCTTTTATTTTTCTTTTTCTTTTTCTTTTCTTTCTTTTCCTCTTTTCCATCATTGATTCCAAAATAGGGGTATAAAATAAAATAACTAAGGCTCAAAAGGGGAAACAAAGGGTAAAGTGTTTAGATAGCAGGACAAATTACCTTCGTCATTCCAATCTTCAAGACAATGCCAAATACAAACAATTAGCAGTTATGCCAAAGAAATCATACATAATATCTCTTGACTGCATCAAAATTGATAGCCATGTCTATGAATTTTCCTTTGATATCTGTTAAACACAGAGCACCATTGGACAATACTTTGGTCACAATGAACGACCATTGCCAATTCGTGGCGAACTTGCCTTTTGCTTCAGCCTGGTGTGGAATGATGTGTTTTAATACTTGTTGATCCACTTCAAACTTCCACGGATGAACCTTTTTGTTTTATGCTCCTGACATTCTCATTTGGTATAACTGACAATGACATACTACTGCCAATCTTTTCTCAACAATTAAACTTAATTGTTCCAGCCGGGTTTTGACTCATTCATCATCGTCAATTTCGGCTTCTGCAACAATCCAATGGGAAGGGATGTCGACTTCTGCATGTATTACTACTTTTGTGTCATACACCAACAAATAAGGAGTTGCCACTACTTAAGTATGAACAGTAGTGGGATAACCCAACAATGCAAATGGTAACTTTTCATGCCAATGCCTGGAACCTTCCACCATTTTCTGAAGTATCTTCTTTATGTTCTTGTTGGCTGCCTTGATTACTCCATTCGCCTTGGGGCAATATAGGGTACAATTGCTGTGAGCACGTGATTTTTGCCTAACATAAATTACTCCCACAAAATCAAAACAAAAAATTGTCTATTTTGTACGTTGTGTATTTTTGTGAATTTTCGTGTTATTTTTGGTAATTGTTTGCATTTTGTATATGCATGATTATATATGTTTAAATTAATAAAAATACAAAAAATAGGTCGTATTTGCATTTTGATCTAACTTTGCAATTAGGAGTAGTTTAAATTTATTTTACAAAATAAAAAAAAATCACTAAAATATGTATTTTTTGCTTTTCTAGTATTTAATGTCCCAATTGTTGATTTATATTTAATTGATGTTTAAATTGAGTGTGTTAATTGTTAATATAACTTAATTAGTATTTCTTATAATTTAATTAATTTTGTAGTGTAATTAGAAATTTTTGTTTTAATTAGAAAATTAAATTAAAGAGATGAGGAAAACAAAATCAAACAAAAAGAAAAGGAAATCGGAACTGGGCCACACAATTAAACCCAAGACCAGGCCCAAAACATTAACCCATACCCACTACCCGTCTCTCATACCCGTTAGCCTTTCCCAAAAACGGTCCCGTTTAATTCAGTCTATGTGATCTCAACCGTTGGATTCATTTGATCCAACGGTTGGGATTAATTCATTCATTTTTGAACCCAAAAACACCCCAAACCCCTGTAACTCCCCATTCACCCAAACACCTCGTCTCCTTCAGAATCCAAATGACCCCGAAAACCCTAACGCCGCCCCCCGCCTCCTCGTCTGAAAAGCCGGCGGCAACGATGCCGACAACGCCCAAATTAACACCACGGAACCCCCACCACACCCCAAACCCAAATCCACAAACCCCTTACCTCAAATCCATCTCTAGCTTCTCGAATCAGCGATTGAAGCTCCGAGCCAAAACCCAATCTACCCAAACCGGCCCCAAACTCACACCATAGCATCCCTAGGCCTCCCTCATACCGTAACCAACTCTATTTTTGTTCGAATCTAACCGAAAATCGTCAAGCCCCAAATCCGTATGTTAAGAACCCTAAATTCAAATTGGGTATTTTCTTCGCCGGATTTTATTCAATTGAGGTCTAATAGACCTTAATTGATATGTTTTCACTTAGAAAACATTTCAATTAAGGTCCTTTCGACCTCAAATGCCGAAGACCAAGTCGGCCGAGCTCCATTTTTTGGTTTCGAGGTATTTCTTTCTTTTTTTTGTTCTTATTTACTTGCACTCGTCAATTTAGTTTAATTGTTTTCGTAGTTTCATTTGTTTGTTGATTTTTCTCGGATATTTTCAATTTCTTCTTCTTTTGGGACCTTTTATTTGGTCGACCTGTTTGTTTTCTGATTCGTTGTTGTAAATGTGGCGTTATAAGATACGAATTCGATTCGTTTAAATTCGTCGAATAACTAATTCTACATTTTTGAGCTATGCTTGGCCGAGATTTTCTTAGACTGTGTGTTATTGATTATAGCTGTTGTAATCGATTCAACGAATGTCGTCGAATAGTTGGTTTCGCAATCCTTTGGCTTTGGCCGAAATTTGTTGAAATCATTTGGTTCGTCGATTGGTTGTTATCAATTCTATGTATTGCAATCGATTAGTCGAATTCCTTAATTCCGTTTGACATCACCTTAGGATAGAAACTGGCACTGTTAATTATGCCTAGAACCACTGTTGGATTGTTGTTTTGAACCATTGTTGATTTTAAATTAGGCTGTGAATTGGGAATAGCTATTAGTCCATTTAAGTAGTCATAAAATTAACCTTTAAAGTGCAATACACATGAAGATGAGTTGGTGAAACCTGCTGGACAGCAGTATACCCCATTGGTTTTTACCTTTAGGACTTGTTTAGTTGTTAAAACCCATACTTAGACAAAACAGGGTGGGATAATCAGAGAATATCATGATGATAATGAGTGTTTCTAACTTTATTAAATGCTGGTTAGTTGTATAATCAGAAACACATGGGAATAACTGAAAAAGGGTCAAAACTAATGCACATGGGAGGAGTTTAAGCAGGCTGGACAGATCCGAAACTAAAAGAAATGGGGGGCTGTTACTTTGGTCATTTGGAGGCTATAAAAGGAGATAGAGACTCACTGGCAGAAACAAATTTTGAGATAGAAGAAAAACAGAGAGGGAACACACTGGATATACATACGAATACTCACACAGAAACACTCTCTGGAAACACTACACACATTGACACATTGAGATCAATTGGTAGAATACTAGAAACACTCACAGATATACACACTCACTGAAAAACAGAAACACAGAGAGATAGAGATACTGGCAGGGATCACTGAGAATACACTTACACTCTAAAAGAAAGATTTTTCTGGAACATTTGTCTAAAGCAGAATATAGACAGAACACCTATTTTGTTGCTTCAGCTTGATAAATACCTCCAGTTTTCTTCATTGAAGTCGGTTCTGTTTTGCTCCTTTGTTTTCTGGATTCTTCTTCTGGTTTCAAATCATTTTTGGGATTGTTGGTTGTCTTTGGTTCCTGTTTCTCCTGGGTTTTCTGATCAAGAGTCGATACTGCTGTTACAGTTGGTTCAAATCTGTTTGCTGCATACTATTGCTAACTCCTCGTTTATTTCGATTCTACTTCCTGGTATGTCGTTAGACTCAAGTGACATTGGATAATGAATCAGCATGTATACACACAGTTGAAGTTGAATGATGAAAAACTGTTTACTTTGGCCTGGAATTTTCAGTTTAGTTTAACTGTTTTAACAATTATGGACGTGTTAATCGGAATTTAACGGACTGAAACTGTTTGTATTAGCTGGTTGTTTAAACTCTGGGCTTGAATTCATTTCTTTTTTTAAGGTGTAGCCTTTTATGAAATATAGTTGAAATCCTGTGATGGTTGTAGCTAGAACTTCCCATAAGATATTAAGTCTTGGTGCAATAAACAGCTTTTCAGTATAACCTCTCTAGTGTAATGTAATTAAACTGTTATACTTTGATAATAGATTGCTTTAGCAACTATTTCGTAATTAAACTTTCGTTGACAGTTTTCGTAAGCATACAGATCTCATTTGAGTCATGATATGTTTGTCGTAGTTAGTTTGAATCCTTCAACTGTTGTAGAAAGCCATTGTTGAAGTCAAACAGTAGCAAATTCGGAAAGCAATTGTTTACTCTATATTTCACAAGTTTAAAACATATATCCAAGCATAAAAAATTTAATCGTATGGGTTCAGTTATTTTAATGTATTAAAACAATGAATAAAAGCGGCTAAAAGTTTAAATTTGCACATAAGTTAAAGCATGTTATAAAATCAGACATTTTTAGCCATTTACGATAATTGAAGCGACCGTGCTAGAACCACGGGGTCCGGGGGTGCCTAACACCTTCCTTCGGGTCAACAGAATTCCTTACTTAGAATTTCTGGTTCGTATACTTCAATTGGAAAGTCGTAAATTTCCTCGATTCGGGATTTAAATAAATCGGTGACTTGGGACACCATAATTTATTCCAAGTGGCGGCTCTGAAATAAATAGAATAATCCCGTTTTGAATATTGTCACTTAAATTGGAAAAACTCCCTTACGCTCCTACCCCCGGGTAGCGGGCGCGCCAAAAGGAGGTGTGACAGCTCTGGCGACTCTGCTGGGGACTAAAAACCCAGAACCACTGGTTCAGGGTTTAAGAATTCGAGCTTTGAATAATTATTTTATCTGGCTTATTTATTATCTGATTTTATTACATGCTTATATTTGATATGCTAAATGTTGCTTTACCGCTTTGATATTTTGTGAACTGTATATAAATTGTGCCGATACCCGTTTTTTCTCTTCTGAGTCTTTTGAAATATAATACCGGGCATTTGCTGGACATAGCCCGTTTTTCTCAAGATAGTCGTGGTGCTTGGCACCCGGTGAAGGATTTTATAGTCACACATGTTTAGGCGGAGAGTTTGTCAATCAAGCCGGAAAGCCATGCTACCGGTGCACTGACACTCTTCGGCTCGAGTTGTCCGCTTGAGTTAAAGCCAGTAGACACTTTTTCCAACAGGATGATGACTTAGGATAACAAAACCTTATGCCGGATCCCCGATAGGAACGTTTATTTGCATCATGTCCATATTTGACTTAGGAGGCTCAACACAGGGGTTGGGCCTGTATAGGACAGGTGTACCTGAAACAAAAGACCAATTTGTTGCATCTTTCTGTGTGCATTTATTTGTTTCGATCTTACATGCCGACCGGTTTGTTAAAAGGGAGGAAGAAGTGGAACACGTCAGGGTATAGAGTCAAAATAGTTTTATGGAAAATAGTTAGTTCTTTGAAAATAAATTTTGAAAAAATGCAAAAATTCCAAATAAATTTTCTTAATTTTACGAAAAATAGTTACTTCTTTAAAAAATAAATTTTGAAAAAAAAATGCAAAAAACAATTTTCTTAATTTTACGAAAATAGTTAGTTCTTTAAAAAATAAATTTTGAAAAAAAATGCAAAAAAAAATTTCAAAAAAATTTTCTTAATTTTACGAAAATAGTTTAGTTTCTTTGAAAATAATTTTGAAAAAAAAAATGCAAAAAAAAAACATTTTTCCAAATAAATTTTCTTAGTTCCTTTGAAAATAATTTGTTTTAGAAATGTTGTTTAAAAATAGTTTGTTTTCTTTTCTTGAAATGATTTAGTTCTTTTATTTTCGAACTACGCAAGTTTGATTCTCACCAAACATGAGATACGTAGGCAACCCATATCGGGCTCAACTAATACTGATTTTTTTTAAGGAAAACAATAATAAAAATATTAGAATTAGGATTTTTGGTTTTAGTCGAGAGTTAGGAAATTTTGCAAAAATAGCCAAACGTCTCAAAAGGGGTGCCGGAGGACTAATTTCGCAAAATGGAATATAGACATCACACTGGTATCCTGTTATACAGCCTTCAAATCTTCTTCAAGTGCTGAAAGGCCGTATTAACAAGACTCGTTTTTTATACATAATGAAAAAAAATAAAAAAAAAATTTTTGAAAAAATCTTAAGTTCATTTTTATCTTTTCTAGGATCAGCATGACTTCCTCGCAATGAATCGTCCAGAAAAGGGCAAGAGACGAAATGCCACCCATGTTCATGGTCCAAGACAAGACCCCAGATCGGCTCTGTAAATGGTGGACTAGTTTCTCGGCTTGGGAAAGAAATCAAGTTCACAAGCACCTCAAGTTTCTTCCGGACATCATGATGATAAAACCGGACAAAAATGTGATCAGGGCATTAGTAAGTTTTTGGGACTCAACAAGCAATGTGTTCAGATTCTGGGATTGCAAAATGACACCCACTTTGGAAGAATTGGGCGGACTCACAGGACTCGGAAGAGATTTGCACAAGATGAGACCTGCAGCTCCTAGGCAGATGGGTGTAAATAATTTCTTGAAAAAGTTATGTCTCCGGCGGGTTCCCATGGGTTGTTTGGAGAACGGTTGGGTGCCACCGGATTATCTCTACGACAGATTTGGTGATAAGAATGGGTTCGCGAAATTCTCAAACACTGAATTTGTCAACCAATTGAATTATGACGCCTGGGGAGACTTAAGGATTTATGCCTTTATGATCGCTTTTTTGGGAACCATGGTTTTTCCCGAATGTGGCAGACGCATCAGAATCCATTTGGCTGCGGTAGTCTCATATATACAGAGTAACGAGGAACACATTGTTCTTCCAATGATACTAGGAGACATCTTCCGAGCCTTAACTCGGTGCCAAGAAGGACAAGATTATTTTGAAGGTTGCAATATCTTATTACAAATGTGGTTTGTAGAACATCTCTATCATCACCCAATTGTGATAAACTTCAACACGGATTGGCTGAATTATATTCGTTGTCATACAAACAGAGCCGCCCGTTGTAACCTTCCAGAAGATTTGAGGACTTGGCAAGAACTTCTCAACTCTTTAAGGGCAGATCAACTTACCTAGAATTATTATTGGTTCCCTTCTGCCAAAATCATGCATATGTCGACATATCGCCCATTCTACATACTAATGGGTTTCAGGGGTTTCCAACCATATGCCCCACTACGTGTCATGCGGCAGTTGGGTAGAGAACAGAAAAGGCCCCCAATCGAGGATATGCGATCGTTTACATGGGAATTTGTGATGGAGGAGACCCCGAGGGAGACTTATGCACAGAAAGTATGGTTCGGTAGTCGACTCTCCGACATCAACAAAATGATTGCCGATCGAGAACGGGGAGAAGTGAGTCTCGCATATTTTAAATGGTTCCACAACCAATCAATGCTAGAGCAGAGGTCAGAAAGGTCAGTGAAGTATGCCGTAGATTGGGAGAAAGAGGTAGAAACCCGAGTAAGGGAGGCTAAACATGAGACAACACAAGATTTCCAATCTTGCATTAACACCTTAAAAGAAGACAAGGGAATTTTGGAAGCTGCTATGGATATACAACAGGCTGATTTTGATCGAGAAAGGGCCGGTTGGGAGCAGGAAAGAGAAGCACTCCGAACTCAGATTCAAGAGATGCAATTGGCCATAGAAAGGTCAAGGAGAAGTCGGAGTGATGAGATGTTGATAAACGATTTGGAAAGGAAAGCCTTTGAACACCAAGAAGACTTGGAGAAGGCAAAAGCGGCTTTAGTTGCAGTCCGGACAAAGTGGAAGAGAGCAGCCTACCAAGAAGCGCTCCGTCTAAAACAAGTAGAAAAAGATTATGATGCAATCATCATTGATTTAAGAAAAGCAAATGCCGCTCTTAGAGAGCGAACTCTCAGGCAAGTCCGGGATGCCAAAGCAGATAGAGACCGTTGCCACGACTTGATGGCACGGATGGAAAGACAAATAGATAGGCTCTTGGACCATATCTCCGGCAACGCTCAAGTCTTAGGGGTAAAGAACCGACACATAGGGCAGCTGCTCAGAGAAAAAGACATGATCAGGACCAGGATAAATGAAACCGGACACTACATCACTATGAAGTGTTTGACTTGCGAACAAGTACCTCGGCCTGTCCTTTTCTCTTCAATCATGGAATGTGTCCACCAAGTCATGGCAGAATTGGGGAGTATACAGAAAGATCTTTCACCAAGAACTGCAGCAAGGCCAAACAACGCCCCCCGGGCGCAAAGATTCGAGGCGTTGGAACATGCTTAGAAGAGTCTGTTATTTTAGAGTCTGTTTGTCCTTTTAAAAGTTTTTCTCCATTGTTGTCTTTTGCAAGTGTTTCAAGTTTGAAGTTTGTTGAAATAAAATTCACGAACATTTCATTCATATCTTATGTCTATTGTATCCGAACTACGCCCGGTCTGATTCATGCGGGGACATGATACATAGGCAATCCACATAAGATTCGACCATCACTAAAAAAAAAAATAATAATAATAAAAAAATAAAAAAGGGGAGGGGTGAGAAGTTAAAAGAAAAAGAAGATTGATAAAGGATGAAAGCGAAGGAAAATACAAACCGGAATGATGCATCGCAAACGAATACATGTAGCAACATCATCACCTATATAAGTGCATCACACCCAATGTGAGATTACTTATCTGTTTTGGTTCAGACTAACCGTTTGTTTGCCAAACTCCAGGTTTTAGTAAAAGTGGTTGATTTTGTGGTAATCTGGCACCACATTCGTACTTCACAAGGTCCAAAGGAAGAGTTCGGCAGCCTGAAAGTACTCATCCCTATTTCACTAGGTCAAAAAGGGTGCCGACATGTCTTCAGAAATGCCTTTAGCAACCATTCCCGTTTCAGAGGAAAGCTCATTGACAACCATCCCGGCTACTGAGTCGGCAGCTTTGGAGGAGAATAGAATTCTGCGTTGCCGCATGCTCGAGATGTTGGACGATTGGAACAACAGGAAAGAGCCCCCGAGTCTGATCCCTGGGTTCCCTGAAATTCTTCTCAGATCAAGCGGAATTTCCAATACCCCCATCAATTACCCGCCTACTTTGTTCGGGTATTCTAATGCTACAACCTTCTCTGAATCACCTTCCACCTCCCATCCTCGGGTGACACCACATGATACATCCGCAAGAACGTCGGTTGAGTTGCCAGTTCCAGTCACAACGCATCCCACCGCACATGCTCCTTTCTTCGACTCCGCATCCTTTACATTCCCAGCACCACCGCTTACACGGGACCATACCCAGGTTGCAGCCAATATATATCCTCAGCCACCTCGATATGAGTTTCTACCAAGCCAAAATCCAAAGGCCCCCGAGCAGGATGAGATGGCAAAAAGAATGAGGAGTTTGGAACAAAGCCTCAAGAACATGCAAGGTCTAAGTGGACAGAAAAGTGTATCTTACGCCGATCTATGCATGTTCCCGCACGTCCACTTGCCATCAGGTTTTAAGACACCGAAGTTCGAAAAGTATGACGGGCATGGCGACCCCATTGCTCATCTGAAGAAATACTGCAATCAATTGCGAGGTGCCGGCGGCAGGGAAGAAATGTTGATGGCGTACTTCGGAGAACGTTTGGTCGGAATAGCATCAGAATGGTATATGGATCAAGACATATCTCGATGGCACATTTGGGATGATCTGGCCAGAGATTTTGTGAAACAGCTCCAATACAACATCGATATTGCGCCAGACAGGAATTCTCTATCGAACTTAAAGAAGAAGCCCTCAGAAAGCTTCAGAGAATACGCCATCAAATGGCGAGAGCAAGCATCCAGGGTGAAACCCCCTATGGACGAAATTGAAATGGTCATGACTTTTCTCCAAGCTCAAGAGCCAGACTACTTTCAAAATATGATGTCGGCGATGGGAAAACCTTTCGCCGAAGCAATCAAGATCGGAGAAATGGTAGAAAATGGCTTGAAAACAGGGCGAATTTTGAGTCAAGCGGCCATTCGGGCAACTTCCCAAGCCATCCAAGGCGGGTCTGGAGGGATGCCCAGAAGCAAGAAGAAAGAGGAAACTGCCATGGCGGCAGTAGAAGATAGGAGATATCGGACTTCAAGACAGGTATTCTCCGACAGGGCCCCCCAGCATTACTATCCACCTCACAGCATGGCCTATGCTCCTCCGCCTCCACCTTATGCAGTCATGAACATTCAACCTCTGGCACGGCCACAGCCATCAGCCAACAGGAATCCACCTCCTTTCCAGAGAAACCAACCCCCTTACCCAAACTAGTATAATCCACTGCCAAATAACACCCGACACCGTGAGCAACCCAAATTGAGCTTTACACCGATTGGGGAGCCATATTCCACTCTTTTCCCAAAACTCAGGCAAGAAAACCTACTGCAGCCTGTTCCGCAGAACAGGCAGAATCCAGATTCTCCTGCCTACCAGAGAGGAATATATTGTGCATATCATTCGGGTGTCGAAGGACACAGTACTGACAATTGTTGGACGTTGAAAAAGGCAGTACAAGAATTGATCAATCAAGGGAGGATTGTCTTCGCAGATGAAGATATCCCAAATGTGACAAACAATCCATTACCAGCCCACAACAATGGGCCAGTGATTGGAATGATTTGTGACGACAAGGAATTTGACCCAGCTTTGAAAGTAATAATCGCCATCGCCAACATAGAGAAGTGGCCTGAGGCTCCCCCGAAACAAGAGAAAATGGGAAAAAAGGTTGAAGTTCTCGAGACCAGATCTGAAAAGACGATTGAATTGAAAGCATCGTCTCAGAAGAGCGGAGTCCTTTACCTCCCACGAAGTCGGTCGGAAAAACCATTGTCAATAGGTGCCCCCAAGAAGTTCCACTTAAAGAGAGAAACATCAATGTATGTACCAAAAGGAACTTATGTGGCCCGAAAACCGGATGAACCCGTGGTTATTGCACGCGTGCAACAAAAACCAATGACAGATCCGTCCGCAGTACCCTGGAGCTACCAACGAACACTTGTTACGCGCAAAGGGAAAGAGGTTGCAGGAAATTCATCTGAGAGCGTCCTAAGGCAGAAGTACTTAAACGCGCAGGAGGTAAATAACGCCACACAAAGGCGCTTCCCATCAAAGAATCCTGTAAGTGCTGAAGAGGCAGAGGTCTTTTTTCAAAAGATGCAAATGCCTGATTATGAGGTGATAGACCAACTGCGCAAATGCCCAGAACAGGTGTCGATGTTGTCCCTTCTAATGAAGTCTACTGAACATCAGAAGGTTTTGTTAAAAGCTTTGAATGAGGCATACATGCCTATTGAGACTTCATCCGAACAACTTTAAAGAATGACAGAGAGATTCTTCGCGATCAATCAGATTTCTTTCAGCAAAGCTGATTTGCCTTTGGAGGGTACCGCCCACAACAAAGCTTTGCATTTGACTGTCAAATGCGAAGGCTACTATATGAAGAGGGTCATGGTTGATGGGGGTTCGGGGGTAGACATATGCCCGCTTTCCACTTTAGGCCGCATAGGAATCGGAGCTGAAAGGATTCGGCCTAACAACATATGTGTGCGAGCTTTTGACGGTGTGAAAAGAGATACTGTCGGAGAGATTGATGTAATTATGACCATCGGCCCGGTGGACTTCGAAGTGACATTTCAAGTTTTGGATATGGACACTTCTTACAACTTTCTTCTGGGGAGACCATGGATTCATGCGGCCGGAGCCGTGCCCTCTACCC
Organism: Nicotiana noctiflora; assembly: GCA_032618575.1. NCBI lineage: Eukaryota > Viridiplantae > Streptophyta > Magnoliopsida > Solanales > Solanaceae > Nicotiana > Nicotiana noctiflora. Next base: position 83,361 of record JASVEL010013751.1, on the reverse strand, counting down.
TCCATCAGATGTTAAAATTCGAACACAAGGGACAAGAGATCGTGGTCCACAGGGAAGACGAGCAATCAATTTATCGAGATCCGTCCATCCCCTGCTTAGAAGCGGAAGCGGGAAGCGAAAACATTGTCTATCAAGCTTTCGAGATTGTGTTGGCAGATCAACACGAAGAAGGGAACCCTCTCCCCCAACCTTTCTTGTCTAATGCCTCCATAATGGTGGCAAAAGAAATGATTAAACATGGCTTCCAGCCAGGAAAAGGTTTGGGAAAGTCCCTACAAGGAGTGCCGAAGTTGATAACCTTACCCGTAGCTGAAAAGTTCTTCGGAGTAGGCTTTCGCCCAACCCCTGAAGATGAGAGATGGGCCAACAAGAGAAAGGAGAAAGGATGGGTTCTCCCGCAACCATTGCCACATCTTTACCAAACTTTTGTCCGACCAAGGTACAGTGAAGAAGAAGAAGACGAGGTCTTCATAGCAGAGGAAATTGAAGAAATATGCGGGGCCATGAGGCAAATTCTCTATGATGTTAATATGGTCCAAACGGGGGAAGGAACAAGCACCGCTGTGGTGCTGTATGTGGGCCCTGAAGCTAAATTGCAAAATTGGAAAGCCACACCCTTCCCAATAAAGCGGGAGTTCTGGTAGATTTGTCCTGTCGTTTTTCCTTCATCACAAGTTACTTCAGGACGTAGCTTGGATGTTGTTCTTTGTTTTCTTGTATTTTTGGTTTCCCCAATGTAATTTTGTTTGTTTTCAGAAAATTCCAAGAAAATAAAATAAATATTTCCTCATTTTTGCACTCTTTCTAATTTTATTATTTATTCTTCCTTTTCAGTCCTAATAATGCGGCTTTAAATAACATGACATGCTTGCGGAACTCATGCTCAAATCCGAACACGCCACCTAATCCGAAAATAATGAACCAAGAACCGGAATACGATGAAGATGAGGCTTTTAGGGAAATAAATCGAGAATTGGAACATTTCGAGAATAAACCTAAGCCAAACTTGAATGACACCGAACCGGTTAATTTGGGAATTGATGAAGAGGTCCGAGAGACCAAGATAAGCATCCACACAGATGAGAAAACACGAGATGCAATAATCCGACTCTTGTTTGAATTTAAAGACGTGTTTGCTTGGTCTTACGACGACATGCCAGGATTAGGAGCCGATCTAGTGGTGCACAAGTTACCAATCTACCCTGACTGTCGCCCAGTGCAGCAGAAGCAAAGAAAGTTCAAGACTGACATCAGTGATAAAATCAAAGAAGAAATCACTAAGCAGTTGAAAACCGGGGTAATTCGAGTGGTACAATACACCACGTGGTTGGCTAATGTTGTGCCCGTGCCAAAGAAGGACGGAAAAACTTGAGTGTGTGTTGACTACCGAGATCTGAATAAAGCAAGTCCTAAAGATAACTTTCCTTTACCAAACATCCATATCCTTGTTGATAATTGTGCCAAACATGAGATACAATCGTTTGTGGATTGTTACGCGGGATATCATCAAGTGTTGATGGATGAAGAGGACGCCGAGAAGACTGCTTTTACCACACCTTGGGGGACTTACTGTTACAGAGTCATGCCATTCGGCTTGAAAAATGCGGGAGCAACATACATGAGAGCTATGACTGCCATTTTCCACGACATGATGCATCAGGAAATAGAGGTGTACGTGGACGATGTGATCATCAAATCCAGAACTCAGGGCGATCATGTGCGAGACTTGAGGAAATTCTTTGAGAGATTAAGGAAGTACGATTTGAAGTTGAATCCAGCCAAATGCGCTTTTGGAGTCCCGTCAGGTAAACTTTTGGGTTTCATAGTCAGTAGAAGAGGTATTGAATTAGATCCCACAAAGATAAAATCCATCCGGGATTTACCTCCTCCCAGAACAAAGAAAGTTGTAATGAGTCTTCTAGGCCGAATGAAATACATCAGTAGGTTCATCACTCAGTTGACTTCCACATGTGAACCCATATTCAAGTTGTTGAAGAAAGACGCTGCAATCAAATGGACAATAGAATGTCAAGAAGCTTTTGACAAAATCAAAGAATATTTGTCAAATCCTCCGGTCTTGGTCCCGCCAGAGCCAGGGAGACCTCTTTTCTTGTATTTAATAGTCTTGGAAAACTCTTTTGGTTGTGTCCTCGGACAACGTGATGCGACAGAGAAGAAAGAGCAAGCGATCAACTACCTGAGCAAGAAATTCACTAGTTATGAGGTCAAGTACACTTTGCTGGAAAGAACGTGTTGTGCTTTAACTTGGGTCGCTCAGAAATTGAGACACTACCTCCAAGACCATACGACTCACCTCATTACTCGGTTGGATCCTTTGAAGTATATATTCCAGAAACCGATGCCCACCGAAAGATTGGCGAAGTGGAAAATCCTGCTCACTGAGTTTGACATAGTCTATGTCACTCGCACGGCAATGAAAGCCCAAGCATTGGCAGACCATTTGGCCGAGAACCCGATCGACGAAGAGTATCAACCATTGAATACCTACTTTCCTGATGAAGAGGTAAATACGACAGAAGTTGTTTCGGAAGACAGTCATGCTTGGAAAATGTTTTTCGACGGGGCAGTAAACGCTAAAGGTGTAGGGATTGGGGCAATCTTGATCTCTCCTGCTGGTCAGCATTACCCAGCCATGGCTAGGCTCCGTTTCTTTTGCACAAACAATACGGCTGAGTACGAAGCTTGTATCATGGGTATGAACATGGCAATTGATCAGGGCATCGAAGATTTGTTGATCATGGGAGATTCAGATCTAATTATCAAACAATCTCAAGGTGAATGGGAAACTCGGGACGTTAAACTCCCCCCTTACCGACAACACGTGAATATTCTTGGCAAGCAATTTGCATCAATAGAGTTAAGGTATATCCCACGATATCACAATGAACTAGCCGACACACTTGCCACTTTAGCTTCAATGCTACCTTATCCGGGCAACGCCCATGTCAATCCCTTGGAAATTCAAATCGGGGAAAGCCACGGTTATTGCAATGCAATCGAAGAAGGACCAAGCGTCAAGCCATGGTATTACGATATCAGGAGATTTCTGAAAACGCAAGAATACCCAGAACATGCTACTGGAGATCAAAAGAGGACCATTAGGCGACATGCAGGTGGTTTCTTTTTGAGCGGTGAGGTCATGTATAAAAGAACCCCGGATCTTAACCTCTTAAGGTGTGTAGATGCCGAAGAAGTAGGAAGAATCATGCACGAAGTACATGCAGGAGTATGCGGACCTCATATGAATGGGTATGTCTTAGCCAAGAAAATCCTTCGAGCAGGTTATTATTGGATGACCATGGAGAAAGATTGTTTCGGCTTTGTCCGAAAATGCCATCAATGTCAGGTACATGGAGATCTAATTCATGCACCTCCAACTGAGTTGCATCCGATGTTAGCGCCGTGGCCATTTGTCGCTTGGGGAATGGATGTCATCGGCCCGATTGAGCCGAAAGCTTCGAATGGGCACCGATTCATACCGGTGGCTATCGATTACTTCACAAAATGGGTCGAAGCCGTCACTCTCAAATTATTCACTAAGAAAGCTGTGGTGGATTTCGTACACTCAAATCTTATTTGTCATTTTGGTATACCTGCAACTATCATCACAGACAATGCTGCGAATCTGAATAGTCATTTGATGGAAGAAATATGCTAGCAATTCAAAATAACGCATAGGAATTCCACCCCTTATCGGCCCAAAGCAAATGGTGCCGTGGAAGCAGCAAACAAAAACATTAAGAAGATTTTGGGAAAGACAATCCAAAGCTCTAGACAATGGCATGAACAATTACCGTTCGCCTTATTGGGATACCGTACTACAGTACGCACATCGGTAGGAGCAACTCCATACCTGCTAGTCTATGGAACCGAGGTCGTGATACCGGCAGAGGTAGAAATTCCTTCACTTCGTACGATTGTTGAAGCAGAGATTGAAGATAGCGAGTGGGTTAAGACTCGTTTGGAGCAATTAACTTTGATCGATGAAAAGCGAATGGTTGCAGTCTGTCACGGACAACTGTACCAACAAAGAATGGCTCGTGCTTACAACAAGAAAGTACGACCGAGAAATTTCGAAGTAGGTCAGTTGGTTTGAAGACGCATTCTTCCACATCACCAGGAAGCGAAAGGAAAATTCGCTCCTAATTGGAAGGGACCATACATCATCAGGAAGATACTGCCGAGAGGAGCGTTATACTTGGGAGACATGGAAGGAAAAGATCCTGAAACAGTTGTGAATGCAGATGCTGTGAAAAGGTATTATGTCTGAATTTGCTTCAATGATGTCCTCACAAGTCGAAATGATTGAAGGCTTTTATTCCCGCTACCCAAACACTATCAACCCTTTGCAAACCCTTTGAGCCGGTTACCTTTCTTTGGCTACCCTCTTTGGAATCCAAATAAAAAAAAACCAAACAAAACAAAACAAAACTTCCTGAACTACGTTCTGACTTGATTCCGAAAGGATACGTAGGCAACCTCTCCCTGAGGTTCAGTCACACCAAACCAAAAAAACCAGTTTCCCCAAAAAATGAAACTGGGGCAAATGATATTGTTGATTCGGTTTAAGATCCGTCAAGATGATTCCAAAGTTGTAATTTTTGTCCACAATTCTTGTTACCCAAACCGAGTACAAGCCCTTCAAGATCGATTGGAAGCTGTGGAAACATCATTGTTGCAGTCAGAAGTTCCTGGAATGAAAAGAAGTAAAATGAGAGAGTCTTATTGGTGAAAACCTTCGGGCACCATAAGACGATGGAAGTAGAGAAATACAAAATGAGAGAGCCTATTGGTAAAAACTCGCAAAGAGTGCTATCTGGCGATGGTAAGAAGAGAAATGAGAGAGGTTGATTGGCGAAAACCCGCAAAGGGCGCTATCAACCGAAAAGGTTGTTTTCACCACAAGAGATCCTGGCACGGCTCCTTAGCTCGGAAACATGGACCCGTTTTGGTTCATAAGAAAATGGGAGTTTGTAACGATCAAGCATCTAGTCCGAGAAGCATGTCATTTTGTTTAAAGTCAGCATATACCTCAGATAAGTCCTTATTTTCCCCCGAAAGGGACTCCTCTATCTTTGATACGTTTTTCCATTCTTTGTTCATTCTTTTTCTTTGAATCCCTTTCGGCTTAATTTTAATTCTGAAACTATTACAAAGGAAGGCGACATGACCAGTTTTACAAGACTTGGCCTGGTAAAGAAGAAAAGAAAAACAGCCTCAGTGGTGTATTGATACAATCCACGATTGGATCGTAATGATCGATTGTTTCCAAAGAAACGGAGTTTAGAAAGGAAACGGAAATCAAAGGCTAAGGTCTTAGAAGAGACGGAATAAGGCAGAAGGATAGGACCCACACGGAAAATCCTCATGGAATTCCGGGAATGAACCCGGTCAGTTTGAAAGGAAGTCACCCCAAAGACAATTGGTAGCAAACTTCTCAATGGAAATGGGGAAACGATCAAGCAATGAAGATAATCAAGGCCGCAAAGTCAACCACTTTTTCAACTGATAAAATGTTCTTTGTTGAAAGCAGATCTGTTTAATTGTGCAAGAAGAAGGTACAACTCAAAGAAGTGAAGTACGCAAGCATTGAAATGGCTTTGGAACAAGGAAAACACATAAAAAGGGAAGTTTCTTTTTAGAGATTTATCTTATGCATTTGTTGGTGGTTAAAAAGAAAGGCTAAAAGAAAGCCCAAAAAGAAGAATAAAAGAAAAGAAAATGAAAACTCCAAAAAAGAGAGTCAAATCATATCAGTCCAATATATGTTTGGACCCCGGTCAGAAAAACCGAGGGTCTTTCCGGCCAGAAAGCCGTGAAACTTTTATCCCCGGTCAGAAAACCGAGGATCTCCCAGTCAGAAAACTGCGGAGCCATTTACTTTTACCCCGGCCAAAAAACCGAGGATCTGACGGCCAAAAAACCGTTAGATATTGTTTGAATTCCAGCCAGAAAGCCGTGAAACTTTTATCCCCGGTCAAAAAACCGAGGATCTCCCAGTCAGAAAACTGCGGGCTAAAAAGCCGTGAAAAAGTTTCTTTAAAAATCCTGGTCAGAAAACCGAGGATCTCATGGTCAGAAAACTGTGGAACCATTTCTTCAAAATCTCGGTCAGAAAACCGAGGATCTCCTAGTTAGAAAACTGTGGAGCTGTTTCTTTAAACCCCATCCAGAAAACCGAGGGTCTTTCCGGCCAGAAAGCCGCGAAACGCTTTCGAATTCAGGCCAGAAAGTCGTGAAAACTTTCTTCAAAATCCAGGTCAGAAAACCGAGGATCTCCCAGTTATAAAACTGCTGAGCTAACCCCTGCCAGAAAACCGAGGGTCTCCCGGCCAGAAAGCCGTGATACATTGCTTTTGAATTTCGGCCAGAGTTTGAATTACGGCCAGAAAGCCGTGAAACTCTTATCCCCGGTCAAAAATCCGAGGATCTCCCCAGTCAAAAAACTGCGGAGCCATTTACTTTTACCCCGGCCAAAAAACCGAGGGTCTGACGGCCAAAAAACCGTTAGATATTGTTTGAATTCCGGCCAGAAAGCCGTGAAACTCTTATCCCCGGTCAAGAAAAAAAAAACCGAGGATCTCCCCAGTCAGAAAACTGCGGAGCCATTTACTTTAACCCCGGCCAAAAAACCGAGGGTCTAGCAGCCAAAAACCGTTAGACATCGTTTGAATTCCGGCCCGAAAGCCGTGAAACTCTTCTTCAAAATCCCGGCCAGAAAGCCGTGGAACGTTTATTTGTGAAATTGTGATTTTCTTACCCAATACCAAAGAGTCTTTTTAATCGCTCTCTGTGTCACAACTAACTCGCGAAATTTTCCTAGCAAAACTGGGGCAGAAAAATTTCGTTCGTTTGTTTGTTTTGTTGTTTAAATAGGTTTGACCTCGGGACACAAGGATCGAGATAACCTACAAATGGAACATCAATCCAGAGTGAAGAAAAGAAGAAAAGAACCAAAAAAAAAAAAGAGTTCAAAAGTTGGAGTAAACAAAGGCGCGGATTGCTCAGAAGCTGATTGAAGTAACAAGCTCCGCCGACTCCGTTCCACTCGATGCTACAAAAATAAACAAGCACGTACAGCTTGTTGAGCATCAAGATTCAGATCAAGGTCTACAGCAAATCAGCTAAGATTCAAGATCAAGTTTTCAGGAAAATCACATATAGGAATCTTGTAACTCATAGTTTGGTAGCATAGCTAGTTTAGCTTTAATTTCCTTTTGGTGTAATAAGGAGGTCAGTAAGCAGTAAGCAGCAACATCAGCGACGATAGCAACAGTAATGGCAAAGTGTCAGTCCACGGTAGTCCCAGCTACCAAAACTTCCCGAACTACATTGACCTGATTCCTGTTTGGCCCAGGATATGTAGGAGGCCTCTTGAAGCAAAGGCTCGGTCAAGATCTTTAAAAATGCTTCACACGGAGTGTTCGGACGGGCAAAAACTGCTCGTATTAGCTCATTATCTTTGCATGAAAACTCTTCGAGTTTACACGCAAAGAGGGGCAGCTGTGAGCACGTGATTTTTGCCTAACATGAATTACTCCCACAAAATCAAAACAAAAAATTGTCTATTTTGTACGTTGTGTATTTTTGTGAATTTTCGTGTTATTTTTGGTAAATGTTTGCATTTTGTATAAACATGATTATATGTGTTTAAATTAATAAAAATACAAAAAATAGGTCGTATTTACATTTTGATCTAACTTTGCAATTAGGAGTAGTTTAAATTTATTTTACAAAATAAAAAAAAAATCACAAAAATATGTATTTTTTGCTTTTCTAGTATTTAATGTCCCAATTGTTGATTTATATTTAATTGATGTTTAAATTGAGTGTGTTAATTGTTAATATAACTTAATTAGTATTTCTTATAATTTAATTAATTTTGTAGTGTAATTAGAAATTTTTGTTTTAATTAGAAAATTAAATTAAAGAGATGAGGAAAACAAAATCAAACAAAAAGAAGAGGAAATCGAAACTGGGCCACACAATTAAACCCAAGACCAGGCCCAAAACATTAACCCATACCCACTACCCGTCTCTCATACCCGTTACCCTTTCCCAAAAACGGTCCCGTTTAATTCAGTCTATGTGATCTCAACCGTTGGATTCATTTGATCCAACGGTTGGGATTAATTCATTCATTTTTGAACCCAAAAACACTCCAAACCCCTGTAACTCCCCATTCACCCAAACACCTCGTCTCCTTCAGAATCCAAATGACCCCGAAAACCCTAACACCGCCCCCCGCCTCCTCATCTGAAAAGCCGGCGGCAACGACGACGGCAACGCCCAAATTAACACCACGGAACCCCACCACACCCCAAACCCAAATCCACAAACCCCTTACCTCAAATCCATCTCTAGCTTCTCGAATCGGCGATTGAAGCTCCGAGCCAAAACCCAATCTACCCCAACCGGCCCCAAACTCACACAATAGCATCCCTAGGCCTCCCTCGTACCGTAACCAACTCTATTTTTGTTCGAATCTAATCGGAAATCGTCAAGCCCCAAATCCGTATGTTAAGAACCCTAAATTCAAATTGGGTATTTTCTTCGCCGGATTTTATTGAATTGAGGTCTAATAGACCTTAATTGATATGTTTTCACTTAGAAAACATTTCAATTAAGGTCCTTTCGACCTCGAATGCCGAAGACCAAGTCGGCCGAGCTCCATTTTTTGGTTTCGAGGTATTTCTTTTTTTTTTGTTCTTATTTACTTGCACTCGTCAATTTAATTTAATTGTTTTCATAGTTTCATTTGTTTGTTGATTTTTCTCGGACATTTTCAATTTCTTCTTCTTTTCGGGCCTTTTATTTGGTCGACCTGTTTGTTTTCTGATTCGTTGTTGTAAATGTGGCGTTATAAGATACGAATTCGATTCGTTTAAATTCGTCGAATAACTAATTCTACATTTTTGAGCTATGCTTGGCCGAGAGTTTCTTAGACTGTGTGTTATTGATTATAGCTGTTGTAATCGATTCAACGAATGTCGTCGAATAGTTGGTTTCGCAATCCTTTGGCTTTGGCCGAAATTTGTTGAAATCATTTGGTTCGTCGATTGGTTGTTATCAATTCTATGTATTGCAATCGATTAGTCGAATTCCTTAATTCCGTTTGACATCACCTTAGGATAGAAACTGGCACTGTTAATTATGCCTAGAACCACTGTTGGATTGTTGTTTTGAACCATTGTTGATTTTAAATTAGGCTGTGAATTGGGTATAGCTGTTAGTCCATTTAAGTAGTCATAAAATTAACCTTTAAAGTGCAATACACATGAAGATGATTTGGTGAAACCTGCTGGACAGCAGTATACCCCATTGGTTTTTACCTTTAGGACTTGTTTAGTTGTTAAAACCCATACTTAGACAAAACAGGGTGGGATAATCAGAGAATATCATGATGATAATGAGTGTTTCTAACTTTATTAAATGCTGGTTAGTTGTATAATCAGAAACACATGAGAATAACTGAAAAAGGGTCAAAAGTAATGCACATGGGAGGAGTTTAAGCAGGATGGACAGATCCAAAACTAAAAGAAATGGGGGGCTGTTACTTTGGTCATTTGGAGGCTATAAAAGGAGATAGAGACTCACTGGCAGAAACACATTTTGAGATAGAAGAAAAACAGAGAGGGAACACACTGGATATACATACGAATACTCACACAGAAACACTCTCTAGAAACACTACACACATTGACACATTGAGATCAATTGGTAGAATACTAGAAACACTCACAGATATACACACTCACTGAAAAACAGAAACACAGAGAGATAGAGATACTGGCAGGGATCACTGAGAATACACTTACACTCTAAAAGAAAGATTTTTCTGGAACATTTGTCTAAAGCAGAATATAGACAGAACACCTGTTTTGTTGCTTCAGCTTGATAAATACCTCCAGTTTTCTTCATTGAAGTCGGTTCTGTTTTGCTCCTTTGTTTTCTGGATTCTTCTTCTGGTTTCAAATCATTTTTGGGATTGTTGGTTGTCTTTGGTTCCTCTTTCTCCTGGGTTTTTCTGATCAAGAGTTGCTACTGCTGTTACTGTTGGTTCAAATCTGTTTGCTGCATACTGTTGCTAACTCCTCATTTATTTCGATTCTACTTCTAGGTATGTCGTTAGACTCAAGTGACATTGGATAATGAATCAGCATATATACACACAATTGAAGTTGAATGATGAAAAACTGTTTACTTTGGCATGGAATTTTCAGTTTAGTTTAACTGTTTTAACAATTATGGACGTATTAGTCGGAATTTAACGGACTGAAACTGTTTGTATTAGCTGGTTGTTTAAACTCTGGGCTTGAATTCATTTCTTTTTTTTAAGGTGTAGCCTTTTATGAAATATAGTTGAAATTCTGTGATGGTTGTAGCTTAGAACTTCCCATAAGATATTAAGTCTTGGTGCAATAAACAGCTTTTCAGTATAACCTCTCTAGTGTAATGTAATTAAACTGTTATACTTTGATAATAGATTGCTTTAGCAACCGTTTCGTAATTAAACTTTCGTTGACAGTTTTCGTAAGCATACAGATCTCATTTGAGTCATGATACGTTTGTCGTAGTTAGTTTGAATCCTTTAACTGTCGTAGAAAGCCATTGTTGAAGTCAAACAGTAGCAAATTCGGAAAGCAATTGTTTACTCTATATTTCACAAGTTTAAAACAGATATCCAAGCATAAAAAATTTAATCGTATGGGTTCAGTTATTTTAATGTATTAAAACAATGAATAAAAGCAGCTAAAAGTTTAAATTTGCACATAAGTTAAAGCATGTTATAAAATCAGACATTTGTTAGCCATTTACGATAATTGAAGCGACCGTGCTAGAACCACGGGGTCCGGGGGTGCCTAACACCTTCCTTCGGGTCAACAAAATTCCTTACTTAGAATTTCTGGTTCGCAGACTTCAATTGGAAAGTCGTAAATTTCCTCGATTCGGGATTTAAATAAATCACTTGGGACACCATAATTTATTCCAAGTGGCGACTCTGAAATAAATAGAATAATCCCGTTTCGAATATTGTCACTTAAATTGGAAAAACTCCCTTACGCTCCTACCCCCGGGTAGCGGGCGCGCCAAAAGGAGGTGTGATAATTGCAATGCGTAATCTTATAATATTGACAAATTTCTTTCAATAGATTACTGTTAATATTATCACCATTATCCGTGATGATTACCTTTTGTATCCCAAATCGACATATGTTTTTGAGTGAACAAAATCAACCACTGCCTTCTTGGTCACATATTTGAAAGTTTTAGCCTCAACCCACTTGGTGAAATAATCAATGTCTACCAAAATGAACTTGTGCCCATTGGATATTGCTGGCTCGATGGCTCCAATGACATCCATGCTGCAAGTAATGAAAGGTCACTGTGCTTACATTGTGTGCAATTCCGATGGTGGAGAATGAATCAAATCTTTGTATATCTGACATTGATGAATTTGCGTACACAACTGATACAATATAATATTTCTCCATGGTGAGCCAATAATAACCTTCTTGGATAATTTTCTTTGACAACCCATATCCATTTAGACGTGGTCCGCAGATCCCCGAATGTACTTCAGTCATAACACCCGTGGCTTGTCTAGTATCTATGCATCTTAGCAATCCATGGTCTAGTGTTCTTTTACAGAACTCCTCTACTGAAGAAAAATCCATTTTTCCAACCGTCAAATTGTTCTCTTTTGATCTCTTGTGGCTTGCACTGGGTATATCCCCATTCTGATGTACTCTTTGATATCGCGGAACCATGGTTCACCATCAAGTTCTTCTTCTACCACGTTATAGTAAGCATGTTGATTGTGGACATGAATATGTAGAGGATCAACATAAGCTTTGTTCGGATATTGTAACATTGCTGCCAAGGCAGCTAAAGCATCGACAACCTCATTATGGACCGTTGGAATATCCTTAAACTCTACTAATCGAAACCATTGACAAATATCATGCAAACATTGTTGGTACAACATGAACTTCAAATCTCGTATTTCCCATTCTCCTTGAATTTTTGAGTCTCCCAAGACCAAGACTTCCTGAACATCCATGTCTAAAGCTAGCCTTAGACCCAAAATGCATGCCTCGTACTCAGCCATATTGTTGGTATAATAGAAATGGAGTTGAGCCGTAATAGGATAGTGATGCCCTATTCCAGAAATAAGCACAACTTCTATTCCAACTACTTTCATGTTTGCTGACCCATCAAAGAAATGTTTCAACTTGGTTTTTCAACCTATTCTAGTTCATCAATATGTATCACCTCTTCATTAGTAAAATAAGTCCTCAATGGCTCGTATTCTTTATCAATTGGATTCTCGGCCAAATGATCAGCCAATTCTTAGGCTTTCATTGCTGTCCTAGTCACATAGACGATGTCAAACTATGTGAGTAAAATCTGCCACTTCGCAAGTCTCCCTATGGGCATAGGTTGTTTGAAGATATATTTCAATAGGTCCTAGTGAGAAATGAGGTAAATAGTGTAATACGATAGATAGTATTTCAACTTTTGTGCTACCCAAGTTAAGGCGCAACATGTACTCTCAAGGTGAGTGTACTTAACCTCATAAGTCGTGAAATTTTTTCTATGATAGTAGATGGCTTGTTCCTTCCGACCAGTGATGTCATGCTGACCCAGTACACAACCAAATGAATTTTCTAAGACTGTCAAGTAAAGAATCAAAGGTCTCCCTGGTTCCGGTAGAACCAATACAGGTGGGTTTGACAAGTACCCATTTATCTTATCAAATATTTCTTGACACTCCTCGATCCACTCGATCGCAACATCCTTCTTCAGCAACTTGAAAATAGGCTCACGAGTTGTTGCGAGCTGAGCAATAAACCCGCTAATGTAGTTATCTCCCTAACATACTAATCATTTTAGTCTTGTTCTTCGAAGGTGGCAATTCTAGGATGGCTTTGCTCTTTGATGGGTCCAACTAGATGCCTGCCCGGTTGACTATGATTGCCAACAGCTTTTCGGATGGAACACCAAATGCACACTTGGTAGGGTTGAGCTTGAGGTTGTACCTACAAAGCCTCTGTAAAAAACTTCCTTAAATCTCCGACATGGTCGACCTTCTGCTTCGAGTTTATGATCACATCATCTATGTATACCTCAATTTCCTTGTTTATTATATCATAGAACACAGTAGTCATTGCCCTCATGTAGGTTGCCCTAATGTTCTTTAAACTAAATGGCATAACCCAGTAGTAATAAGTTCCCCATGGTGTGATGAATGCGGTCTTTTCTACATCTTCCTCATCCATTAGAATCTGATGATACCTAGCATAACAATCTACAAAAGATCCAATCTCACGCTTGGTGCAATTATCGATGAAAATATGGATAGTAGGTAGTGTGGAGTTATCCTTTGGGCAAGTTTTGTTGAGATTGTGGTAGTCAACGCATACTCTAATCTTGCCGTCCTTTCTTGGTACAGGCACAACATTAGATAACCACTCGGGATATCGAGTGACCCGAATAACCTTTGCATCCAATTTCTTGGTGATATCTTCCTTAATCTTCACACTCATATTAGTTTTGAATTTTGTCAATTTTTGCTTAACGGGAGGGAATGCCAGGTCAGTGTGGGGCAATTTGTGAACCACTAAATTAGTGCTTAAACCCGGCATGTCGTCATATGACCATGCAAAAATATCTTTAAATTCAATAAGTGCTTTGATTAATTATTCCCTGATATTTTGTTCAAGATGGACGCTTATTTTAGTTTCTCTAATGTTATCTTCGTCCCCTAGATTGATGTCTTATGTATCACTCAAGTTGGGTTTGGTTTTTTCTTCGAAGCGACTTAGTTCCTTACTAATCTCTTCGAAAGCTTCATCCTCATCATATTCTAACTTGTCATCACAATCTATTTCTTGAACTATTATTTCAGAATCAGATTGATTTTTAAGACTGGGCTGAGGTTTCCTCATGCATGCCATGTCATTAGAACCAACGTAAAAAGAACTATACCGAAAAAGAAGAAGAAAAACAAAAATAAAAATATCAAGAATGATGAAGAAGGGAAATTTCATTTTATTGGAAAATACAAGATAACAAGGTTTGCACACTTAGACAAACAGATAAAAATAAAAATTTGGATTACAACCCTGGAATAACCTAGAGAAACTTGAAGGAAAATCAAAGCAAACTACCAAGACTGCTTCCTAGTGGAGAGAGGAGTAGCCTTCCAATTATTGAGCTTTGTTTCTGGACCTACATATTGCTCTTCCGCATAACTAGGACCTTCCCCACTTTCCACCATGTTCACACTATCGAACAACTTCTTAAATCTTTCAATTAACTCCTCATCAAGATCAATCATAGGACTGAGAATTGTTGTTACTAGGCATCTTCTGGTACCAGACTTGACCAATAATCTGAAGAGTCGTGGGACCACCTTTGGAAGGACCCGTGCCCCCTGTTTCAACTTTCTGGCTCTTCTGATGTCTGCGGCTATGGGTTTGAATCCTAAACCATATGTTCCCAAGTTTTTAGGGGGGGACACCGGTTGTATGAGGCACAAAACCATTCTTCAACATTTCATAAGACACCATGACTGATGCAGAGGTAATCTTTGGATTCGGAATGTGTTTCCCCTCCATAATTTTCTCAACCAATATCGTGCCAAAAACCCGGTAGACCCACAACCTCTTATCTTCTTCTACATCAATGAATGGTACAATGGAAACATTCTGGGCACGCAGATTATCCTCACTATGCACTATAATTTCCTCTCTATCCCATTCAAATATAACCATCTGATGCAGGGTAGACGACATTGCCTTGGCGTCATGAATCCAAGGTCTCCCCAGCAAAAGATTGTAAGAAATTGCCAAATCCAACACTTGAAATTCCATAGTGAACTCTATGGTCCCTATCGTCAACTCCAGCACTATATCCCCGACTAAATCTTTGCCTCTGCCGTCGAAACCCCGAATGCAAATAGTGTTCTTATGGATTCTATCATCATCAAACTTTCAATTTTTTCAACGTGGAGAGAGGAAAAATGTTCACACTAGACCGATTGTTGACCAAAACTCGAGTAGCTACAGACTCTTCACACTTCATCATAAGATAAAGGGCCCTATTATGCCCAGTACACTCCACATGCAACTCATCATCAGAAAAAGTAACTCTGTCTACCTCAAATATCTTGTTCACTATATTTTCCAAGTGGTTTACTGAGATCTTGTCGGGAACATGGGCCTCGTTCAATATTTTCATCAATGTCCGATGGTGCTCGTCTAAATGGATTAATAGTGAGAGCAATGAAATCTGAGCAGGCGTCTTTCTCAACTGCTCTGCAATAGAATAGCCTTGAACTTTTATCTTCTTCAATAGTTCCTATGCTTCCTTTTCTGTCACAACTTTCTTTACTGATGCTAGGTTATCTTTAGCTTTTCTTAGTTCCTCGTTAGAAAAACACTTTCCCGAGCGATTCAATCCCTGGGCTTCACAGACTTCTTCTTTGACTTTTTTCCCTATATAAGTTACTGTTACCTTTTCGTAATTCCATGGAATAGTCATGATGTCAACTATTGGTAACTGGATTACCAGTTTGATGATGACGGGATCTATGTGGGCACCTTCCATGATTATAACAGGTCTGCTTGCCTCTCCTGGCACAACTACTTTTATCTTTTCTTTCTTTGCTGCAACTTCATTTGAAATCCCCTTCCTTTTTTTTCTAGCTACCGATGATGGTTCAACACTTTTCTCGCTCGACTTGAGCATTGACTTTTCACTTGATTATTCAACTGTCTTGGTTTCACTAGACTGAATCATCATGACGGCTTGTGATGGCTTCTTAGGCTCCCCCCTCCCCCGTATGTAACATCTCGATAATATTTGTCTCTTGATGTGCTGGCATCAAATTCTGATTGATATTGGGTGCCTCGGAAGCTTGAATTTCAATTCTGTTGGTGTCAATGAGATCCTGGAAAATGCTTTTCAAATGCTAGCATTTCTGTACCAGAACAATACTCACAACTTACACAATAGTCCAAATTTTTTGGGGGAGGATTTGGCAGTATGGACTATATTAGTCTTAGCATATACAGTTGTCTTATCCTATGGAACAAACTAGTATATGATTCTCCCAATGGAGTAAAGGTTTTCTTTTTCTGCAACCTTTCATCCTAAAATGATTGATTAGGTCGGAAACCTGGTCTAAGAGGGTTTCGATAAACTCTTGAGGATAGATAAGTATTTTGGGGAACAGGAGCACATCATTGAACGTAGACATGAGGTTGGTTATATGATTTTGCATAGTGGACGGAAAAGTGAGGTGTTTGTAGGGTATAGTGGTATTAAGGTGGACCATACTAGGTGTGGGGGTAGGTTTGGTGGGGTCGAGGCTGATTGTAGTGGTAAGGTGGGCCTCTAGGTCCGAACCAAGCTCCCAAATCAACCATTGCCACGTCCTCTCTCATCCTTTCCCGATTCCTCCTGTGCCGCCTTGAATACCCTGAGTGGTCATCTTTGTAGCCGAATAGCTCATGATTTTACTCGACTTGACGCCTTCCTCTACCATGCCGCCCATTTTTACCACTTTACTGAAAGATTTTCCTACGGCCGAGACCAAATGTCCATAATATGTCGATTCTAAAGCCTGTAGGAAATAATATACCATCTCACTTTTTTTCATTGGGGGATCCACTCTTGATGATTGCTCCCTCCAATGGACACCATACTCTCTGAAACTGTCACTGTGCTTTTTCTCAAGTTTTGTCAAGGATAATCGTCTGGAATGATCTTAAGGTGTATTGGAAGTGACCTGCGAATGCTTTCGCCAAATCGTCCCGGTATACCACCTCTCATGATCTTGCCGGGTATACCATTCCAATGTCGATTCACTAAAACTCTAACTAAAATAAGCCATTAACAATTCGTTTATTTCTCCCGCTCCCCTCATCTTGATGTAAAAACCTATTAAGTGTGCCACTGGGTCACTGTGTCCATTGTATAAATCACTCTTGGGCATCTTGAACCTCACTAGAAATTGCACATTTGGAAATAGACACAGGTCCTTGTAAGCCGCACTTGCTTGTCCTCCCAATCCCCACATGTCTCTGAATGACTGTTATAAGCTTTTAAATTTCCTGAACATTTCCTCATGTTCGGGATTTTTGGATGGTTTCTCAACTCCAACGGGAGGTTAAAATGTGGAGTATACGAATAGGTTTCGGGATCTTTGAAAGTGGGCTTCAGGGGGTAGTAATTGTTGACCTGGGACTAGAACATAGGCTCGCTAGAGGATCTGTGGAGTGCAACTGGAGTAGATGCCACAAAGACGAGTGTAACTGGTGGATGGGGGTATGGAATTGGTTTAGGTGGTGGAGCTTATGGTGTATGAGAAGTGGTGCCCAGGTAGTGTTGGTAGATAGGAAATCTCGTGGATGAATCAGTGGTAGAATGATCCAGAGATTAAGCCGGTGGTGTGATGAAGCTAGGGTTAGTGGGGTAAGCTGGTGGTGGTTGCCCTACATTTTGGCTATATGTGTTTTCATTTTATACATTTCTTCTTTCATTGTATTCACATCCAACTCTTCTGCCTCGATACTTGTATCTATATCTGGGTTAGACATGATTATTTCGCCCATGGATCTGGTATGGTATGGGTGGGTTGCTAGTATGCTAAGTGAACTAACAACTGCTGAATTCTGATATATAGCAACAATAAGCTTGTTAGTCATTAGAGCTTAATAGATAGGCAACTGTACATTGGAATGTAATGAACCTAAACAATTTAACCATTTCTATCATGTATTTGATTGGTTGCTTGTGTCATCTCGGCTTTTCCTAATTATGACCTCTCTTTTATTGACATTCATACCTTCCTTTATTTGATCATTTTCTCATTTTCCCTTGTCATTTTTATTTTCTTTCTTTTGGTTTGGTTGATTCCTATGGAGAATGCCTACATATCATGACCCCGTATGAATCAAACCGAGCGTAGTTCTAGTGGAAACAATTATTATTATTTATTTATTTTATTTTAAAAAAATTAAACATTACAATGATAGAAAGGAAATTACATTGAAATGACTCAATAGACTCAGGCAACACTTAAAAAAGAGAAGGAGAATATAGAATTGGGGGTAATGAATATATACATAAAGTTGAAAATCATCTAAAATAAAAAGTTATATACAAACCATATATCAACAAAAAATGTTCTTAAAGTAAAGAGAATATATACAATCATCCCAAATGTCAATCAAAATAGTAGGGAGCACCCCCACGAATAAAAGTTGGCATTGTCCCAAATGCCAACTACCAAAATAAATATAAATGACAAGAAAGGATATTGAGTGGCCCCTCAAGCCTAATATGTCGCCATGTGCAGATCAGTGCGCCTCTGGCCCTGTATACTGGCAGGAACCTCAAACTGGTCCCGACCTGCTGCTGCTCTATTGCTGGGACATAGGCCGGATCTTGGACTGGCTGAACCACTGGTGGAGCACTAGAGGTACCCTCCTGAACCTGTGCCACCTCTATCACAACTCCCTCAGTGCTAGGGAGTTTCATCTTCTTCCTCGGGTGCATGGGAGCCTCCTCCGGTTTTGGCTGAACTGCTACTGGATCTACATCTGGGTCCCTAAATAGTAAGTCATGTGGTATCTGATCAGCCAAAAGCTTATCCACATCCACCCTCAACTTCGTCACTAACTCCTTTGAAGCCGTTTGCTTCCTCAACTTCTTGTGCTCCCGAGCCAGTTTAACCAATATTGTGCTATGTTCCTCAACTACCTTAGTTAAGGCATCCTACATCGCCATCTTCTTTTCCTGATTGGCCAGGATCTTCTTCAGTGTTTCCTCAATGGAAGGAGGAATCTCAACCGTGGCAGGAGCTGACTGTGCGTGAATGACAGTGGCCAAGTTGGACAACTTGGATGTCGTAGTTGACATCGAGTTATTCAAACCGGCTAAAGACTGACCAAGCTGATAGACAGTGAACCGGTGAGTCTTTGATGAGGGGATTGGTTCCACTGAAATAGATATACCAGCAACAGAAGAAGGACCCGGGGGAAATATCTCACTGGTAGCAGGGATGGTGGAAGTCTTAGTGGAATGCTCAGTAACTGCTAGCTCCTCAGACTGGCCAAGTGTGGTGGAAGTGGATGTCTAAATCTCTTTGGACCTCTTTGTATTGTCGGGACCCAACTAATTGTACCATGAGTAGGGGGCTATTGAATCTTTCTTGACATCAAACCTTTTTTTGTTCACCTCCAATTCTCTAAAGTACATGGAAAGAGTGTTCGGGAAGGGATGGTTTGCGTTGGTCTCCTGTCTGACAGTAGAAATTACCTTTGACATAATGTTTCCCACATTGAGAGGAAACCCGACCATAATATATGTAACTAGAATTGTACGGGCAATAGGAACTGTGTGATCATGGGTGGTGGGATTAAGCCTACTACACATGAAAGTCAACCAACCCTTGGCTTCAAAACTGTACGTGTTTCTCAGAATCTTCTCCCCTGCTTTCAACCAGACTTGGACATTGCCCGGGGCTGCTAACTGCTAGGCCAACTAAGGACGAACCTCTTCTTTCATTGCCAGCTTTTCTAAGTATTGGGTTTCGTCCTCTTCATTGAACCCCAAAAATTCATTCAGTGACTTCCCATCGAACATCACCACTTTGTCCCGCACTTTTGTCGCCTTAGAGTCCTTCACCACATGATGAACATTGTCACACCTCCCTTTTTACTACCCTCGACGTTTTAAAATAAAAGTAAGGTATACCTCAATGTTCAAATACCCGAGAAGGATATAATAACAAAGAGGAAGGAGTTTTTCCAAATAAAGGACAATCGGTCCGGGATATCATTTAATTTTTAGAGTCGCCACTTGGGAAGATAATGGTGTCCCAATTCACCGGTTAATCCCAAATCTGAGGAAGTTGACTCTGTATTACAGTCCGCAAAACTAGAAACCTGGATAAGAAATTCTATTAACCCGGGAGAAGGTGTTAGGCATTCCCGGATTTCGTGGTTTTAGCACGGTCGCTCGAACCGTCGTTCTCAATTTTATATGACTTATTATATGCTTTTTAACAATATGTACATGTTTCAAACTTTAATATTTTTACAAATTTCGACGTCGCAAAAACTTATTTCGAGCCACACTGCAACCAGTACACCTGTGACTTTTAATACATTTCGGCTTTGCCGAGATTTATAATTTGCGTCGCACCAAGTGCACACTCGTATTAAGGAAGGTACATTTATTAAATCGTGCCTAATATGCATCTAACGGCTTTAAATCTTTGGGGAAGGTTGTGGAATTTGCTATCAACCTTCCTAAGTCTATTATATACTTCATTAATTGTTTATAGGGGGGCCCACTGTTTTGTTACTATGTGAGGCTCATCCCTTGCATTTTTAAAGTCCATACCTAATGTATAACTATATTTTCTATCACTTTTTTTCCCTTAATTAATTTAATTACTTTGTGTTTCTAGTAATGAGTCCATGCCTCATCATATTTACACTGGCCTGGAAACTGAGCTTGGTTTCAGCGAATTGTTGTGTGCATCTGGGTCTTATTAACCCAGACCAAATTAAGACTTTCATTTAGAGGCCCAATTGGTACTCGAACACAGTCCAGGCATGCGTTACACGTTAGGACCATACAAAAATGAAACAAGAGTAATAAAAAAAACAGAAAATGAAAACTCATAATATGAACAGGCATTTGGAATCAAAAGGGACGAATTCAAATTAAACTTTATTCATTAAAAGGAAATTGCTATACAAAACTAATAGTATCAACTTCAAATCATAATTGTCTAATATGCATAAAACTTAATTAACAATCTATTTTCACTTTGTTCTTCAATGACTAATTCATACTACTGATCCGAGTTATCTATTAGCTAAGTGACTGGAGATTATTTAACTATGTAAAACACGATTGAACTAAATGATTTAATTACTTATACACAATATTCATTTACTTAAACTAAAACAACTCATTCGCAGATGCATAGTTATACTTCATCACTGAATTTTATTTGATATCCATCTTAAAACTATTGCTTCGTTTTGTCACTGTTGTTTAAAATTTGTTTAGATCCTACTATCAAATACTAGATTAAACCATTTGCATAGATTGATTAAAATCATTACTAACGAGTTTAGTGCCATTGGGCTTATTTCGAAATTAATTGGTCTGGTTTTATGGTTTTACCCTATTTTAACTAAGTGATTTAGCTACTATAACTACATTACCTCTACTTTCTACTTATTACATTATCTCGTTTGAGCTTCTACATATACACACAATATCCTAATGAATTACAAATTCAATCTACTTAAACAGCTACGAAAACAGAAATGTAAATAACGAAATGCTTTAAACTGGCAACTCCATTTCATCACATAGCTTCAAGTTACATAGCCTGAACAAGGATGTGTACCTAATTAAGCAAATAGATTCAATGAGTTCTAAGGGGTGAAATAGGTACAGCAATCAGAATCAACACAGGCAATGCAACAGTGGCTAGAATGAATCCCCAAACGAGCAAATGAGATAACACAGCAACAACAATAGAAACCCAGTGAATAATAGGAATCCAAACAACTTTCAATATGAACTCCAAACAGAAACAAACACAGTCAGCTATCTACGATATTGTTGTGAAATTTCTCTGAAAATTTTGATTTCCAAAATCCAGCCCTTAAACAGGCTTTAAATGGGGGTATTTATAGGTGGGAAGTGGTGAAAATTTTGGGGGGAAAAGATAGAAAATAATTCTAGTTCCCTCCCCTTCTTTTTTACCAAATTTTACATTTTAGTCCCATTTTCTGTTATGAGATGCCTTCCAGCATGTGCTGGAAGGTTCTATTTGATTTCTTTTTGGGGCTTTTACTAGTGTGCCCCTACTTATTAGTGTTTTTTACTAAGTTACCTTTTCTTTAAGACCAATGTACCCTCAATTTTGTGCAAAATTGCAGAAAGTATGAGCCTAAATGTCTTATGTATCCCTATAGGCTCTATTAAATCCACAACTTTACCATTTTCTATTCCTTATATGCCCTTAAGGGCATTTGCTATTTACCCGACCTGTCTAGGTCAGGTTTTTCTAAATTCAGCTCTTATTTAGCTATTGGCCAGTATTTATACTAACATTTAAGACCTGGCCAGATTAGACTTCAGACTTATTTCAATTTTAGCCACTTTTGTTTTATTTCCTATGACTACAGCTAATTTGCATGACTAGCCTGCTTAATTATTCAGAACTAACCTATTTAAGACTTAGCCAGTCCAAATTTTGGACTTAGCCTTGCAATTGGGGCCCATTAGTGAACACAGGCTGGCTAAGACTTTTCAAGTCTAGCCAACTAGTGAACATGGGCTAATTGGGACTGTGCAAGTCTAGCCTATTAGACTTGAACCCATTTTATTTCACTCTTGGCCTATTTAACACTTAGCCAGTGTGTCAAGATTATCAGAGTTGATCAGTTGCAAAACTGATCACTCTTTGTCATTTATTTCACTTATAACCTCTTTTTTGTGGTTTTCAATTTTAACCCATTTTAAACTACTTAAAAAGTTTATACACTACTGCAGCTATAACCAATTCCACCTAGGCATAATACGTATTAACAGTAATCAGCTTAACACAAGATTGTTGAAAACATAGACATATTCACACAAAATTGCATACGTAGCCATGAAACCAAAGTTACTCATCTTTTAACCAAAACCTAGAGATGAGATTGAATATGTTGAATTTCAATCAAAGACTTATAAATCAGATTCCATATCACAGTGTATTGATTAATCATGAAGCAAGCATAATCAACACTTCCTTATGTTTAGAAGGCTACTGAAAACCCTAGTCATGTTTAGCAGATTCTTGACCAAGCACAGACGGGCAAAACTCATAAATAGACATGGCTCAAGCAGAATGACAGAAATTTTCTAGATAAGAAGTATTCTAATCATGCAAAAATCTAAGTAAAAGACACGATAGTAGTCATGAAGAAGGATTAATCAAAGAAAGACAAATCTGAAGCAGAGAAACAGAACAACAGAGACTTTTCAGAAATGAAAACCATAATCTATCATGCAGTTTGTTTATACGGCTAACATACTAAAAAAACATGCTAGAAACAAAGAATAAAACACAAAAAATCAACGAAAGATAAACAAGAAAGGGAAAGGAATACTTAGCTCACAGGATTTGACTCCCGAGCTTCCTTATTTTCTTTTTCTTTTCTTCTTTTCTTTTTTTTTTCCAGTTTTTTCTTTTCTTTTTTCTTATTTTCTTTCTTCTCATTTACTTATTTCGGACTCAAGACTTCAGCTTTGAAGTCTTTTGGTTAGGGGATGAGTATTATAGGTATAAAGGGTAGGATTTTTTGGTAGTGTCGTGTTTGAGTCGCCGGAGTTAGGGTTCCGGCGACCTTCTTTTGAATATTCGAGAAGATGGGTAACATTCGAGGAAGATGGTTTAGATATGGTGATAGATCAAGGGACGGGGGTTCTTTGGTGTTAATTTGGAGGATTTTCTCATAGATTTGGTCACCGGAGATGAACTCCGATGACCGGAGTTTCAAGAAGCTAGGTTTTCCAGGTTTTCTTGGGAGTTTTGTGGTGGCTTGTGGTAGAGGAGAGGGGAAATAGAAGAGAGGGGTTGAGATTTGGCCGGAGACTACCGTTGAGGTGGACAGTCTCCATGGCCGTCAAGGCTTGAAGAAGAAGATGAAGAGAGAAGAAGATGAGGCGGCTAGGGTTAGGGATGCATGCAAATGGCCGGCCGTCTCTTAGAGACCGGGCTTATATACCTGTCAAGGTTGACTGGTCCTTGACTGTTAGATCACTCAAGATCAACAGTCAGGATTAGCTCACCTTAAACGGTGCCGTTCAGGGTTAGGTAGGGAATGGGCTTTTGGCCGCTAGATCAATAGGTTTGGACGGTTCAGATTCAATTTTGAATTTAATTAATCAATTATCTTCAGCTAAGGTTTTAGCCGTTGGATCTGGTCTAATCGACGGCTGGGATTACTTTGATTTAAATTATTTGTACTGGATTTCTTTGAATTGTTTGGGCCAATGCATTTGGGCTGGCATTTGGCCCAATTTTGTATTTTTGTGTATTTTCTTGGTATTTTAATTATTTTTGTTGTAATTTCCTTTGGTATTTGATTTTATATTTTTTATATTATTTAATTTATTCAATTTCCCATTTCCACTAATTTTCTAATATTTTTTGGCAATTTTCTACTAATTTTCCTTAATTTCCGCAATTAATGCTTATTTTTTGTTAATTTTTCTTTTTAACTACTTAATTCAAAATGCATGTATTTAACCTATTTTGTTTTAATTTTCTAGTTTTAACCTCTAATTATTCAATCACACACCTACATCTAATTTCAATCAAGACATGTAATTGTACCCAAAAATATTATTTATTTTAATTTTGGAATTTGTCGCTTAGTGCAAAAATTACGTGCTCACAAACAATATAGTAAAATTCTTTCACCATATATTCATTGGCGATTATACAACGTTCCTTGAAGAAACCCCAACCCTATCTAGTATGGAATTGTGCTTGCACATATGGGTTGAGAGGTACAAGATCAGAGTCAATAAATTGCCTCTCCAGAATCAATTTTCTTTTGGGCCACCATTCTCTAAATCAGTGGAAGGCTATTTCACTTATGAATCTATCAGCCCAGGCTTCTAGTTTTCTTGTTCTATCAACACCACCAACTTGGGGCTCACCCTCTCAACATATCCTCTACTTTTCCCGGATAATGAAGCTATGGGGGAGGTGGAGTATTGTTCTGTACTTTTAGCGACGAACTCATCAGACGAGTATGAAACTACATTTACCGGTCTTTTGGAGGTGAGTGAAGGTGATGGGGAGTCATGCAATTTGAGCGGGAGAGAAATGTGAGTTGGAGCAGACTCTGAAGTGATGATTTGTGATGTGCATACTTACTCCCCGAAGAGTGGCAGGCATCTCTATCATCTTCCCGTATTATCTTGCGAGTCTTTTTGATATTCTACAGAGCCTGGGGAGTGAGTTTAACAATCCGCTTCCCTTTCCTCCCTCGGGAGGATCACCCCTCCCGGGTTATTGTTGTTCTTTGCTGCCTTGTTTCTTAACCATGATCTGTAGAGAAAAGTTTAACATTGTTGGTTGAAGCATATGCAGTGGAATGGATAATACAGTAATGCATGGTTTAGAATTAGGGCTGAAGAATAAAAAGGGCGCGGACCGCGTAAAAGTGTCACGCTGTTGTCCTGGGATAGCGCAGACTGCATGAAACTAGAGTGCAGGCCGCGCTTGAGAGGTTCCGGTTACACCCCTCTCTGAACTTACCAATGCGGTCCGCATTATTTTGGACTGCGACCTCGTTGGTTCAGCGCGAACTGCGCAAAAAGGAACAAGGACCGCGCTTGTCAATGACTCCAAACACATATTCTCTGAACTTAATCAGCACGCAACAAAGAGACAGTACGAACCATGCAGAAAGGATACGCGGCCGCGCAGGGCTAGTAATTAACTGAGTTGGGAAGTTTCATTTAAGTCCAATTTTTGTTCAAGTTATGGGTCCTAGTTGTCCCTACTCACTTATTAATCAAGAATTCTTGCCTGTTATTTAACATAAACACACAAAATCTAACCTAACAATTTAAACTAAGAAGGAAATAAAAGAAAATAAGAAGTTATACTAATGGGAAGCAAATAAAATAATCACAAATTAAACTATCAATGAGATTTGTGAGGAATCTTACCAGGGATTATAAAAATTTAACTACTTGAAACAATCTTGATGAACAATGAAAATTTAGAGCTCAAGTAGAAAATTGGCAAAAAGGTTAAAATAAAGCTTAAGGTCTTATTTATAGAAAATGCTGTGGGACTCATTACCTACCTACCAGCGCAGCTGCGTAGAAATGGCCGCGAACCATGCAAGATTTCCAGCCTTCTCAATTGAATGAACATCCAATGCGAACTGCACTATTTTGGTTACGCGGACGCATGGGAAACGTCAGAGAGCATGTAACGTTGGCCTTTCCTGCGCGGACTACACAAAAACGTCACGTGGACCGTGCAGCTAACTTTAGAGACCAAGCTCCCATTACACCAACCTACGCGGACCGCACTATTTTGGTGCGCGGACGCATAGGTAAACTTCAGAGACCTGGCATTTTTTACTTTTGTCCTGCACTAGTTCAACATTATCCTTGCAACATCTCACAAATCGTGAGTTTAAAAATCCTAATCTACAACAAAAAATAAAAAGAAAGAAAAATACATGGGTTGCCTCCCAAGAAGCGCCTGATTTAACATCACGGCACGACGCATGTTACTATCAAAGTCACTTCAAATGAATGAGTACCACCATGTGGCTGTCATCAAACTTTCCCAAGTAGTGCTTGACACGATGCCCATTGACCTTGAACAATTCACCATTCTTGTTTTTAAGATCAAGAGCACCGAAGGGAGTTACAAAGACCACTTCAAAGGGACCACTCCATTTAGATTTGAGCTTCCCTGGAAATAACCTTAACCGAGAATTGAAAAGAAGAACCATGTCGCCCACCTTGAATTTTTTTCCCCGAGCATACTTATCGTGAAGGTACTTCATCTTGTCCTTATACAAGGACAAGCTGGAGTAATCATGGAATCTATACTTATCAAGTTCATTCAATTGCTCCACTCGAAGGTTGGTCGCAACATCCCATTCCAAGTTCAATTTTCTCAATGCCCACATAGACTTATATTCTAGTTCCACCGAGAGATGACAAGACTTACCAAACACCAACTGATATGGCGACATAACAATCGGAGGCTTGTAAGCCGTCCGTTAAGCCCAAAGAGCATCATCAAACTTCCTTGACCAATCGGTCCTATTTGCATTCACTATTTTTGACAAAATATTGTTAATTTTCTGATTTGAAACCTCCACTTGACCACTTGCTTGTGGACGATAGGGGGTAGTCACCTTGTGCTTAACTCCATATTTAGCGAGCAAAGAGTCAAAGGCCTTGTTGCATAAATGGGGATCCCCTATCACTAATGATAGAACGAGGGTGTTTCAAACCTAGTGAAGATATTTCTTTTCAAAAATGCCACGACACTCCGGACTTCATTGTTGGGAAGAGACACGGCTTTAACCCACTTTGATACATAATCCACCGCCATGAGAATATATGTATTTTCACAAGAGCTTATAAACGGGCCCATGAAATCAATGCCCCAAACATAAAAAATATCTACCTCAAGGATTGTATTGATAGGCATCTCATCCCTTTTTGAAATCCCACCAACTCTTTGGCATGCATCACATTTCTTCACCAAATCGCTTGCATCTTGAAACAAAGTCATCCAATAGAAGCAGCAACTTAAAATCTTTGACGCCGTCCTCACTCCTCCATTATGAACACCATAAGGAGAAGAGTGGCAAGCGTGCAATATGTTCATTTTCTCAGTTTCTGGCACACATCTTCGTATTACCCCGTTCATTTTTTAATTTTTCACTTAACTAGTGCTTTTAATTTCTAGTGCAATTACATCCCCCAATTATAGAAACTTCCTAAGTTAGATACAACACTCCCCTAATCTAATCAATCTAGATTACCCCTTAAATCCTCTGTTAATTACCCTGAGCAGGCTATATGGGGCAAAATTGACCCAAGGCCCAAATTGTGGTTCGAATGACATGGGTCACAAATGGGTAAACCCAGAGTTCAGGCATTAACAATACATAAATGTCTATCAAAAGAAAAAGGCCCAAGTATTGATTCCAAAGAACACAGGTGATTCCATGAAACAAATAAACAACTTCAATTTACCTAGTAACAATTATGAACTAACAAATAAATTCAAACAAAACACCTCAACAGACTACATATCAATTCTGAATATTAACTTACGAAAACAAAAAATGAAATAATTTCAGTCTTTCAACAAATTAACATGTATTAACTTAAAACTACTGCTATGTGAAATTAAGCTACTAAGAAACAAACAAATAAAAAGAAAAAGAAAGAACAGAAATGGTGGAGGAAATAGGAGAAAGTGAAGGCAAACGAGGAATATGAAAGAGAACGGAAAGGATTCCTCTAAACTCAACGAACAAAGCTGATAAACCCTAACCAACTCTGATTTGACTCAAAACATGTATTAACCGTATGTTCTCGATGAGAACAAATGGTCAATACCCGTTTCAAACACTATCACTTGAAAGTTTGACGGATATATTTCCCCTTTATTTTCAGATTCAAGAAAAGACCAATTTGGTGAGGATTTAGGGAGAAATTATGGTGGATTAGGGTTAAAAGAAGGGTAATGGCTGCATGGATGAAGTTTTGGGGTTGAACAGAGGTGGCTCCGCCACAAAAAAATAGTAGGGCAGTGCTAGGGTTTATCCATTCGAATTAATATTTGAGACATTCAAGGGACATTTGAGTGAAGGGAAGCTAGGATTTGGGAAGAAGAGGGTGTGTATTTTTTTTTGTGGTGATTGGCCACCATCCGCCGCCGTGGGTGATTTCCGGCGGGCAGAAGGCATCGGACTAAGGTTGGTCTCTAAAGAGAGATGAAGGAGATGAGGGGTTCTGAGGGAGGAGGTAGGACTTTAGGTATATTAAAATTAACCATTTAATTAGGGTCGTTGGATGATTGGAATACAACGCCTCTGATCGATTGGTTAATTAAAATGGGGTCATTTTGGTTGGTTTTGGTACTGGATCGGTTCGGGGCGGGTCGGGCTTGGGTTTTAGGGGAAGCTACGGATCATTCGATCAAATAAGATCGATGGTCCTAATCAATGCTTATCCAAATGACATCGTTTGGGTGGCAATGAGGATGTACCTGATTTAGATACGGGTTTGGGCTAGATCAGGCGGGTTTGGCCAA
Source organism: Nicotiana noctiflora (assembly GCA_032618575.1). Classification (NCBI taxonomy): domain Eukaryota; kingdom Viridiplantae; phylum Streptophyta; class Magnoliopsida; order Solanales; family Solanaceae; genus Nicotiana; species Nicotiana noctiflora. The sequence continues at coordinate 54,431 of JASVEL010013751.1, read as the reverse complement.
GTTTTTTGGTATGTTTGGTTTGGGCCTGAGATTTCTGCCCAAATTCAATTTTCTTCATTTCCTTTTTAATTTTCTTTCTAATTTCTTTTCCTTTTTAATTTTCTTTCTAATTTCTTTTCCTTTTTCAAAAGCTAAAACTAAAATCCTAAATTAAATTATAAAATCAAATTAACCTATCAAAATACTAACTAACTCTAAATAATAATTATCACAAATAATAAAATACCAAATTAAAAAAAATCACTCAACTTTGACATTAAACACTAAAAATGCAAAGTACGTTACTGTTTTTGTGATTTTTCTATTTTTGTAAAAAAATAACTTACTTAATTAGTCTTAATTGTAAAATTAAATCCTGAGTGCAAATGCAATATATGTTTTTTTTATTACTTTAAACAAAATAAACATGCACAGACAAATGTAAACAATAACAGAAAATACCACAAAGTCCACAAAATCGCAAACAAAAAAAATAAATATTTTATTTTGAATTGTTTGGGACTAATTCACATAGGGTAAAAATCACGTGTTCAGAGCTTCCCCTCTTTGCTTGGAAACATGAAGAGTTTTCGTACAAAGAGAAAGTGAGTGGACATGAGCTATTTTTGCCCATTTGAATACTCTGTGGGAAGCATTTTTTTGAAAGATCTAACCGAACCTCGACTTCAAAGGTTTCCTACATATCATTGGCTATAAAGGAATCATGTCAATGTAGTTCGAGAAGTTTCAGTAGCTGGAACTATCATGAAGCTGTGATTTCACTGTTGTTCTTGATGCTGCCACTACTTACTAACCTCCTTATTACACCATGACAAAATAAAGAAGCTATACTAAGCTATAATTTATGCATTACAAAGATTTATTCTCAAACTTGATCTTGTGATTCCTGTTGACTCGTATTCTAATCTAAGGTATTCTCCCTTTATTTTTTTTGGGGGGGGGGAGGGGGGAGGGAGGGTACTTGATTGCTGAAACTTTAAACATCTTACTTTGACCATTGTTGCCTTCCCTCTGTTCTCCAGGCGGGCTCTTGATTTCCGAACTTGAATTGCTTCTTCCCTTCGTTCTCAAGGCGGGCTCCTGATTACCAACATTGAAACTACTTCCCTTCGTTCTCCATGTGGGCTCCTGATTATCGATGCTTGATTTGCTTTGTTCACCAGGTGGGCTCCTAATTGTTGAAACATGATTTGCTTTGTTCTCCAGGTGAGCTCATGATTTCTTGACATGAATTGTATTCCCTTGCTCTCCACGTGGGCTCCTGATTTTCTGACTAGAATTGTATTCCCTTGCTCTCCAGGTGGGCACCTAACTGCTTGACTTGAATTGTATTCCCTTGATCTCCAGGTGGGTGCATGACAGTTGACTTGAATTGTATTCCCTTTCTCTCCAGGTGGGCGCCTGACTTTTTGACTTGAATTGTATTCTCTTGCTCTCCAGGTGAGCGCTTGATTTCCAAAACTTAAATTGCTTTTCCTTGTTCTCCAGGTGGACACCTTATTTCTGATACTTTAACTATTTTTCCTTGTTCTCCAGGTGGACTCTAGATTACTTAATCTTGAACTGCTTTTTAACCTTAACCTCTATGTTGTTTTCCATGTTCTTCAGACAGGCACCTGACTTCAACAAAAATAGACAAAACAATAGAAATGTTTTCCCCAGTTTGGCAGCTGGGCGCATCTGTGAGTTTTAACTAAACTATGTTACTAAATATCCCTAATTTCAAAGCTAGATTCTATTATCCAGGAGGGTCCTGAAAACTTCTAGTAAAATGCATGTTTCAAAGCCGTGTTATATCTTCTTCTATTGAACCTTGTTATCTAAAACTTTATCCCATTATCCATGAGGGTCCTGAAAATTTCAAATTAAATGTTATCTTTTGAGTGACAATTTTAAAGATAAACTATGCTTCCTTACTACAAAACTTACGCTAAACGTGTTATCTAATGGAATTCTTAAAGCTACGTCCCATTATTCAGGAGGATCCTGAAAAATTTCAATTAAATCGGGGGGAAAAGGTGGAAAACGATGGTGTTTCTTCTTGGGGAAAAAGATGGTGTTTCTTCTTGGGGTGTATTTATGTTAAATTTTGCTACTCGTGCTTATTTTAACTTTAACCAAGTATCATTGTCCAAGAGGGTCCTGATAATTTATGTGATCAAACTTGTTTAGTACTTGCTCTTTCCTCGTGGAGGGTTTCTCCGACACACACGACATTTTCTGCCCCTGTTTCTAATTAAAGAAAATCTTGTCAGTTTAGAATGTGGTAATTAGTTGTGATACTCTTGCTGGGGATGTTTCTTTTCTTTCCCTTTGCCATGCTCTACTTCGTCTGACTACCTTGAAATTGGTCAAAACATTTCGTCCTTCTGATTGATCCTTAGTCGCAGGATTCCCAACTGTTGTTTTTCACTTCTAATCTTCTTATCTGACCCCATATATCTCTGATGAGATCTTAAATCATTTCACCAATTGAACTTTTAATGGCACCTTTACGTCCCAACATACTATCTCCAGCATGTTCTCGTCGCATTGCGTTTTGTACCATATTGGAAATTGATAGTAATCTTTGAAAATCCTCCTTATTTGTTAAAACCAAACTATCGTCGAAAAAGCCTTGGCTAAATAAAACCAAAAGAAATGAAATGCAATAATTTCAAAAGATAGGAATAAAGAAGAGAATCCCCCTCTAGAAGACTGTTTGAGAGAAGGAAAAAAGATATCTGAATGGAGTAACTGACCCTAATGATTATGGTATGCAGTTTGGATTAATTAACCCAGTATGTTAAACCAATCCACTTTCCAATTGTTCTGTTTTGTGCCTCAATATTTCCACAACCCAATTCTTTGCTGAATCAACGACCTTGTTCATCTTACAATGCACTGAAGGATCTTTACCATCAAACGTCTCTCATTTGTTCCTTTCTCAATTCCTTGTTGCCTTATGGTGCCCGTGAAAGTTTTCACCAATAAGACTCTCTCATTTTTACTTTCTCTCAGCTTTCATCGCCTTATCGTGCCCCTGAGGGTTTTCACCAATAAGACTCTCTCATTTATTTGTTTCTCAACTCCTTGTCGCCTTATGGTGCCGATGAAGGTTTTCTCCAATAAGACTCTCTCATTTTTTTTATTGCTTAAACCAAAGTGTTGTCCTTGATATGAATCCTCTTCACTTGCTCGACTTGGCATCTCTCGAATATTGATCGGGAGGTCTTTCTTTGGACATCACTGTGGGTTATTGGATATGATTGGAAAGAAAAGGGTATCAAAAAGGTTCGAAACAAATTAAATGGGCTAAAATTTCAACTTTTGGAATCAAATATCTCATTATAAACACACCTTCTGCCCCAGTTTCTTGCTTGGGGATCTTTTAATTTTAATCTTACTATGACTGGGCCGTGAGGCTGCCTACATATCCTTAAAAGGAATTAGGTCAAACGTAGTTCACACGAATTTTCTTGTTGTTATACTTTCTCTTTTTACTTTTTTTCTTTTCTTTTTCTTCTTCTTTTCTTTCTTTTATTTCTTTTCCTCTTTTCCGTCATTGATTTCAAAAAAGGGGTATGAAATAAAATAAATAAGGCTCAAAAGGGGTAACAAAGGGCAAAGTTTTTAGATAGCAGGACAAATTGCGTTTGTCATTCCAATCTTCAAGACAATGCCAAATACAAACAATTTGCAGTTATGCCAAAGAAATCATACATAATATCTCTTGACTGCATTAGAATTGATAGACATGTCTGTGCATTTTCCCTCGATATCTATTAAACATAGAGCACCATTGGACAATACTCTAGTCACAATGAACGACCCTTGCCAATTTGGAGCAAACTTGCCTTTTGCTTCAGCATGGTATGGAAGGATATGTTTTAACACTTATTGACCCACTTAAAACTTTCGAGGGCACACTTTTTTATTGTATGCTCTTTCCATTCGCTTTTGGTATAACTGACCGTGATATATTGCTGCCAATCTTTTCTTATCAATATAACTTAATTGTTCTAGGCGGGTTTTGACCCATTTATCATCGTCAATTTCGGCTTATGCGACAATCCGAAGGGATAGGATTTCGACTTCTGTGGGTATTACTGCTTTGGTGCTATACACTAACTAATAAGGAGTCCCCCGTACTAAACTATAAACAATAGTGTGATAACCCAACAACGTAAATGGTAAATTTTCATGCCAATGCCTGGAACCTTCCACCATTTTATGAAGTATCTTCTTTATGCTCTTGTTGGCTGCCTCGACTGCTCCATTCACCTTGGGGCGATATGGGGTGGAATTGTGCTTCGTAATCTTAAACTGTTGACATACTTCTTTCATCATATTACCATTAAGATTAGCACCATTATCCATGATGATTACCTTTTGTATCCCAAATCGACATACGATATTTGAGTGAACAAAATCAACCACTGCCTTCATGATCACTGATTTGAAAGTTTTAGCCTTAACCCACTTGGTGAAATAATCAATGCCCACCAAAATGAATCTGCGCCCATTGGATGTTGCTGGCTCGATGGATCCAATGACATCCATACCGCAAGCAACGAAGGGCCATGGTGCTGACAATGTGTGCAATTCCGATGGTAGAGAATGAATCAAATCTTCGTGTATCTGACATTGATAAATTTATGTACAAAAATGATACAATCTTGCTCCATCGCGAGCCAATAATAACCTGCTCGGAGAATTTTCTTTGACAACACATATCCGCTCATATGTGGTCCACATATCCCCAAATGTACTTCAGTCATGACACCCGTGGCTTGTCTAGCATCTATGCATCTTTGCAATCCATGGTCTGGTGTTCTTTTAAATAAAACGCCTCCACTGAAGAAAAATCCATTTGTCAACCGTCGAATTGTTCTCTTTTGATCTCTTGTGGCTTGCACTGGGTATATCCCCATTCTGATGTACTTTTTGATATCGTGGAACCATAGTTCGCTATCAAGTTCTTCTTCTACCACGTTACAGTAAGCATGTTGATCATGAAGTTGAATATGTAGAGGATCAACATAAGCTTTATCTGTATGTTGTAACATTGCTGCCAAGGTAGCTAAAGTATCGACATCCTCATTATGGACCCTTGCAATATGCTTGACTCTACTGATCAAAATCGTTGACAAAGATCACGAAAACATTGCTGGTATGGCATGAGCTTCAAATCTCGTGTTTCCCATTCTCCTTATATTTCTGAGTCTCCCAAGACCAAGACTTCTTGACACCATGTCTGCAGCTAGCCTTAGACCTAAAATGCATGCCTCATACTCAGCCATATTGCTGGTTCAATAGAAATGGATTTGATCCATAACAGGATAGTGATGCCCTGTTTATGAAATAAGCACAACTCGTATTCCAAGTCCTTTCATGTTTGCAGCCCCATCAAAGAAAATTTTCCAACCAGGTTTTTCAACCTGTTCTAGTTCATCAATATGCATCACCTCTTTATCTGGAAAATAAGTCCTCAATGGCCCGTATTCTTCATTAACCGCATTCTGGGCTAAATGATCGGCCAATGATTGGGCTTTCATTGCACTTCTAGTCACATAGACGATGTCAAACTCTGTGATTAAAATTTCCACTTTGCAAGTCTCCCTATGTGCATAGGCTATTGGAAGATATATTTTAACAGGTCCAAGCGAGAAATGATGTAAATAATGTAGGACGACAGATAGTGTTTCAACTTCTGTGCTAACCAAGTTAAGGCGTAACATGTCCTCTCAAGGTGAGTGTACTTAAACTCATAAGTCGTGAACTTATTGCTAAGATAGCAGTTGGCTTGTTCCTTCCAACAAGTGATGTCATACTGACCTAGTACACAGCCAAATGAATTTTCTAGGACTATCAAGTAAAGAATCAATGATCTCTCTAGTTCCGGTGGAACCAACACAGGTGGCTTTGACAAGTACCCGTTTATCTTATCAAATGTTTCTTGACACTCCTCGGTCCACTCGATCGCAACTTCCTTCTTTAGCAACTTGAAAATAGGCTCACAAGTTGTTGTGAGCTTAGCAATAAACCTGCTGATGTGGTTCAATCTCCCTAACAGACTCATCACTTCAGTCTTGTTCTTTGGAGGTGGCAATTATTGGATGGATTTGATCTTTGATGGGTCCAACTCGATGCCTCCCCGGCTGACTATGAATCCCAATAGCTTTTCGGATGGAACACCAAATGCGCACTTGGCAGATTTGAGCCTGAGATAGTATCTGCGAAGCCTCTGGAAAAACATCCTTAAATATCCGACATGGTCGGCCTGCTGCTTCGATTTTATGATCACATCATCTATGTATACCTCAATTTCCTTGGGTATCATATTATGGAACAAAGTAGTCATTGCCCTCATTTAGGTTGCCCTAGCGTTCTTTAAACGAAATGTCATAACCAGTAGCAATAAGTTCCCCATAGCATGATGACTGCCGTCTTTTCTGAATCTTCCTTATCCATTAGAATTTGATGATACCCATAATAGTAATATAAAAAATATCCAAACTCATGCTTGGCGCAATAATCGATCAAAATATGGATATTAGGTAGTGGGAAGTTATCTTTTGGGCTTGCTTTGTTGAGATTGTGGTAATCAACACATACTTTGATCTTGCCGTCCTTTTTTGATAGTGGCACACCATTAGATAACCAATCGAGATATCGAGTGACCCGAATAACCTTTGCATACAATTTCTTGGTGATCTCTTCCTTAATCTTCACACTCATGTCAGATTTGAATTTTCTCAATTTTTGCTTGACAGGGGGGAATGCCGGGTCAGTGGGCAATTTGTGAACCACTAAATTAGTGCTTAAACCCGGCATGTCATCATATGTCCATGCAAAAATGTCTTTAAATTCAATAAGTTCTTTTATTACTTCTTCCCTAAAATTTGGTTCAAGATGGACGCTTATTTTAGTTTCTCTGATGTTATCTACATTCCCAAGATTGATGGCTTCTATATCATTCAAGTTGGGTTTGGTTTTTTCTTCGAAGTGACTTAGCTCCTTACTAATCTCTTCGATAGCTTCATCTTCATCATATTCTAACTCTTCATCACAATCTATTACTTAAACTATTATTTCGGAAATAGATTGATTTTTAAGAGTGGGCTGAGGATTCCTCATGCATGCCATGTCACTAGAACTAGCATTAAAAGAACTGTATGGAAAAGAGAGGAAGAAAAACAAAAATAAAAATATCAGGAATGATGAAGAAGGGAAATTTCATTTTATTGGAAGATACAAGATAACAAGGTTTGCATACTTAGACAAACTGAAAAAAAAATCAGGATTACAACTCTAGAATAACCCAGACAAACTTGAAGGAAAATTAAAGCAAACAACCAAGACTGCTTCTGAGTGGGGAGAGGAGTAGCCTTCCAATTATTGAGCTTTCTTTCTAGCCCTACAAATTGCACTTCCTTGTTACTAGGACCTTCTCTTTTTTTCACCATGTTCACACTATCGAACAACTTCTTAAATCTTTCAATTAACTCCCCATCAGGATCAATCATAGGACAGGGAATTGTTGTGACTAGGCATCTTCTGGTACTAGGCTTGACCAATAATCTGGAGAGTCGTGAGATCGGCTTTGGAAGGACCCATGCCCTCTGTTTCAACTTTCTGTCTCTTCTGATGTCTGTGGATGTGGGTTTGAATCCTACACCAAATGTTCCCAAGTTTCATGGAGGGACACCAGCTGTATGATGCCCTGCAGAGATGAACCCAAGCCTTTCCTAGGCAAAAAACCATTCTTCAACATTTCATAGGCCACCATGACTGATGCGGAGGTTATCTTTGGATTTAGAATGTATTTCCCCTTTGGAATTTTCTCATCCAACATCGTGTCAAAAATATGGTAGACCCACGGCCTCTTTTCTTCTTCTTCTTTAATGAACGGTACAATGGCATCAATCTGGGCGTGCAGATTATCCTCACCACACACCACAATTTCATGTCTGTCCCATTCAAATTTAACTATCTGAAGCAGGTTAGATGGCACTATCTTGGCGACATGAATCCAAGGTTGCCCCATCAAAAGATTGTAAGAAATAGCCACATACAACGCTTGGAATTCCATAATGAACTCAAACGGGTCATATCGTCAGCTCCAACACTATATCCCCGACTGAATCTTTGCCTCCGCCATCACAAATACTATTCTTATGGATTCTATCATCATCCACTGTCAATTTTTGGAACATGGAGGGAGGAAAAATATTTGCACTAGACCCATTGTCGACCAAAACTCGAGTAACTAAAGACTCTTTGCACTTCACCATAAGATAAGGGGCCCTATTATGCACAGTACCCTCCATGGGTAACTCATCATCAGAAAAAGTAATCGGTTTACATCAAATATCTTGTTTGCTATCTTTTCCAAGTTGTTTACTGAGATCTTGTCAGGAACATGGGCCTCGTTCAAGATTTTCATCAACGCCCAACAGTGCTCGTCTGAATGGATTAATAGTGAGAGCGATGAAATCTGAGCAGGCGTCTTCCTTAACAGCTCTTTAATAGAATAGTCCCGCACTTTCATCTTCTTCAAGAATTCCTTTGCTTCCTCTTCACTCACGACTTTCTTTACTGACACTAGGTTATCTTTAGCTTTTCTCAATTCCTCGGGAGAAAAACACCTTCCCGAGAGAGTCAATCCTTGGGCTTCATAGACTTCTTCTTTGACTTCTTTCCATGTATAAGTTATTGTGACGACCCAAAGGGTCATCACTTATTTTATTAATCATTTCGAGCTTCTGAGGCCTTGAAAACTTCATTCCACGTTGCCTCGATTTATGTGCACGATCCGAGCATGTAGCCGGAAAGATTTTGTGATAGAAAATATGAATTCTATGAGAAATTTGGATAAAAATGATATTAATATTGATATGGTTGACTTTGGTCAACATTTTTGGTAAACGGATCCGACCCGAGATTGGTTGGTCTCGAGAGGTCCGTAGGAAAATATGGGACTTGGACATGCGTCCGGAGTCGAATTCTGAGGCCGAGAGCCCAAGTTATGAATTTTTTCTATGAAATTGTTTTGATGTAATTGTTAAAGGAAATGAATTAATTGACCTTGGTATCGGGCTCGTATTTTGGTTCCGACGCCCGGTACAAGTCTTAAATATTATATATGTGATTTCTGTAAAGTTTGGTGACATTCGGATGTCGTTTGAGATGTTTTGGACCTTGAGTTCAATGTTTGAAAGTTTTGAAAACTAAAAGTATGAAAATCATGAATTTGAGGCTTGATTTGATGAAAACGATGTGATATTGGCGATGTGATCGCACGAACAAGTTCATAATGTGTTTTTGAGGTTGTGTACATGTTTGGTTTGGAGCCCGGGGGGCTCGGGTAAAGATTTGATAGGCCGTAGGATCAATTTCTGAATTTATGCACTGCTGGTTTTTCACCCAGCTGTTGGCTTCTCATTTGCGAAGAATTTCTCGCAAATGCAAAGAAGACAGTTCAAGGCTGGGTTCGCAAATGCGAACCCATTATCGCAAATGCGATGCTTGCCAGAACCAACCAAGTTCGCAAATGCGAACAAAGTGTCGCAAATGCGACACTGGCACACCTGGACCATAGTTCGCAATTGCGAACATAACCTCGCAAATGCGAGGCCTTAGTGATTGCCTGTCTTCGCAATTGCGAAGAATGTGTCGCAATTGCGACAAAGCCCATAAGCCTGCTGGTTTGCAAATGCGAACCTTATTTCGCAAATGCGAAATCCCCAGTAACTGCCTAGACTTCGCAAATGCGAACAAATGTTCGCAAATGCGAACATTCCAGACTTAGCTTATTTTTCAAACTCCAGAAATTGGTCGGGGTTCGCAATTGCGAACCCATGTTCGCAAATGCGAACACAGAGACCTGTAAAACATAATTTTCAGTTCATTTCTTCACTTTTTACAAACCAAAAACACCCATTTGCGATTCTTCACGGATTCCTTCTTCTTCAAAACAATTGTAAGTCACTTTTTACTTAATTCTTTCAATTCCTAACATCATTAAACATGTTTTTCAATAGAAATCAAAGGTTTTCATGGTAGAATTTCTTGTTTTTGTTAGAATATAGGGTTTTTCATAAATTGGGAAATTGGACCTCGAATTGAGGTCCGATTTTGAAACAAATCATATACTTGAACTCGTGGGGGGATGGGTAACTGGATTTTGGTTCGAACCCCGAGTTCCGACCATGTGGGCCCGGGGTCGAAATTCACTATTCCGGGTAGAATGTTGTAAAAGTTGTAATTAGCCTTATGAATTAGTTTGTTGAGTAGTATTGATGATATTAAATCAATTGTGTATAGATACGATTGGATTGGAGCCAAATTTGAAAGAAAAAGACATTTCCATGGATTGAATTGTTCATAAACATTCGAGGTAAGTGTTTGTTCTATCCTAGCTTGAGGGAATAGGATTATGTGCTATGTGTTATGTGATCGAGTGCAGTGTATGGGCTGTGGTGACGAGCATCCATACATTGGCGTCTAGTATGACCGTGAGTCGTTGATAATGCTTATTGTGAGATATATTTGCAGATGAATAGTTGAACCTTTGCCAGGTTGTAGAATTGTTATTGTTCTCCCTTGTCGGGACTTGTTGTGAAGATAATTATTGATTGCCCTTGTTGGGACAATTTATGAATTACTGTTTCTTTCTTTGCCCTTAACTGTGATTGTTATTTGGGTGAGGAAGAGTGATAATGCACGAAGGGTGATGTCGTGCCTTGATTTATTATTTATGAACGAAGATTAATGCCGTGCCATGTTTTATTATTTATGCACGAAGGTTAATGTCGTGCCATGTTTTATTGATTATGCACGAAGGATCATGCCGTGCCCTGATATTGAACCATGTACGAAGGATCATGCCGTACTATGGATGTGAGGATGAGAGTAAAAGCACGAAGGGTGATGCCGTGTACTTTATTTGCTTATTTGGTGAGGATGAGAGTAAAAGCACGAAGGGTGATGCCGTGCAACCGTTTGCTATTCCTTGACTTGATATTACATGTGTTTCCATTATACTTTGTTTTCCTTGTGAACTTATTAACCGTTGTTAATTGTTGAATTCTTTGAGATATTCCTTATTGTGTTATTACTTGGTTATTTCTTGTTATTCTGTGGTATACATATATATATTGAATTGCACAGGTTTATGTGGGTGTCTGGTCCTAGGCTTGTCACTACTTCGCCGGGATAGGCCAGGCACTTACCAGCACATGGGGTCGGTTGTGCTGATACTACACTTCTGTGCGTTTTTGCACAGGTCCAGGTTACGATCAGGAGCAGCAGCAGTAAATCGATTGCATGGGAGTTGATCACATTTGAGACCGAGGTAGCTTGCAGACGTCCGCAGGCCCGGCGTCTCTCTCTTTATTTATGTTACTAGCTGTAGTCTCTTTGTTCCGAGACAAACAGAATTATGTTATATTTCTTTCAAACTCTTATGTGTAGTATTCAGTAGTAGTTCGTGAGCTGGTGACTCCACGTCTTGGGTAGAGGATTTCAGTATGATTTGTACCTTGTAACTAGTTATTTCTAATTCGATAAAGTATTCTGCACTTATTTAATTAAAGTTATGGTTTGTTGATAAATAAATTATGAAATGGTGTTAAAAACAGGTTAGTATGAATACAGTGGCTTGCCTAGCTACCACGAGTAGGCGCCATCACGATCCCGATGTTGGAGGAAAATCCGGGTCGTGACAAGTTGGTATCGAGCTCTAGGTTACATAGGTCTCACCACTCACGAACAAGCTTAGTAGAGTTTGAGAGGTAGGTACGGAGACGTCCGTACTTGTCCTCCAGAGTCTATTGAGTTAGGAAAGAGTCTCTCATTTGTTCTTTCTTGTCGTGCGACTTGTTCCTCAATTACCGATTGAATTTCTATTCTGTCCTTTCGCAGATGGTGAGGACACGCGCTTCTTCGTCCGCTGACCAGCAGCCCGAGCCCCAGGCAGCTCCCGTGAGGGGCAGGGGCCAAGGCCGTATCAGAGGCCATGGTAGGGGTAGAGCTCAGCCCCAGGCATCTATTCCAGAGGTGGAGCCTCATGTTGAGATTGGTGAGGAGGTTCCAGTCCCAGCAGCTCCAGTGGGCCCAGCTCAAGTCCCGGGAGAGGCTTTATTTACCCCGGATCTTCGGGAGGCTCTGGTCAGGATAGTGGATTTTATGGACAGCGTTGCCAGAGTAGGCTTATTACTAGCTGCACCAGCGGCTTCTCAGGCTGGAGGAGGGGCCCAGACTCCTGTCGCACGTACTCCGGAGCCAGTAGCTCCCCAGCCTTAGGCACCAGTGGTTCAGCCAACTGTGGCCACTTAGTCAGGTACCACAGCTCAGGCCGGAGATAGAGCGGCCATGACTTCTAATTCTCTATGAAGACTTGATCGGTTCTCCAATCTATTTACCACTACTTTCAGCGGTTCCACATCAGAGGATCCTCAGGACTTCTTATTCAGTTGCCATGAGATTCTCAAGACTATGGGGATCGTGGAGTCAAATGGAGTTGACTTCTGTACATTCAGGCTTGCAGGATCCGCCAAGACTTGGCGGAGAGATTATTGCTTGACTCGACCAGCAGGGTCCCCAGCTTTATCATGGGATCAGTTTGCGAAACTATTTCTGGAGACGTTTCTCCCTGCTATTCAGCAGGATGTACTTCGGAGGCAGTTTGAGCGCCTCCATCAGGGCACTATAACAGTCACACAGTATGAGACGAGATTTGTCGATTTGGCTCGTCATGCAGTGGTGATACTTCCCACAGAGCGGGAGAGGGTCCACAGGTTTATAGATGGGCTTAATCAGCCAATTAGACTCCAGATGGCTATGGGCGTGGGGAGTGACATATCATTTCAGGAGGCAGCTAATGCAGCACACCGAGTTGAGATGGCTCTTACTCGGGGAGGCGGTTATTCTTCAGACAAGAGGCCTCGTCATTCAGGCAGGTTTAGTGGTTCTTCCTCTGGTGGCAGAGAATCCTTTGACAGAGGTCAGCCTTCCAGGCCTTTTCATTCTGCCCTTCAGGCTTCACAGGGTGGACCAGGTGATCGTGGTTTTCGGGGGCATTATTCAGACCAGCCTCCTATTAATGCTCAGCCTCTTCAGAGTGTTCGTGGAGGCCATTCAGGTCGTCAGGGCCAGCAGCCCTATCAGTCTAAGAGTTGCTACGGTTGTGGTGACCCAGGTCATTTTATCCAGGTATTGCCCTCGAGCAGTGGGCAACTCCCAGCAGCGAGGTCCTCGTCCTATGATTTAGGCCCCAGCTGACCCTCAGCCTACCCAGCCAGCCAGAGGCGGGGGTAGAGATTATAGAGGTAGAGGTCGAGACCGTAGAGGTGGAGACCGTCCAACCAGAGGTAGAGGTCAGCCAGTTGATGGTCGTCCTAGAGACGAAGCTTAGAGGGGAGGTGCAGATCCCCGATTCTATGCTTTACCAGCCAGGCCAGAGGCAGAGGCATCAGATGCCGTGATTAAAGGTACTATTCTTGTGTGTGGCAGAGGTGCTTCAGTATTATTTGACCCCGGATCTACATATTCCTATGTGTCTTCCTACTTTGCACCGTATTTGGCCGTGCCCAGCTATGCTCTGGATATTCCAGTTTATGTGGCTACACCAGTGGGTGACTCCATTGTAGTCGACTGAGTGCATCGTTCGTGCGTAGTTATATTTGGGGGTATTGAGACCCGTGTTTATCTGTTGCTTTTGGATATGGTGGATTTTGATAACATATTGGGGATGGACTGGTTGTCCCCATACCATGCTATTCTAGATTGTCATGCTAAGACCGTGACCTTAGCCTTGCCAGAATCACCCCGATTAGAGTGGAAAGGTACCTCAAGCCACTCCGTTCGCACTGTTATTTCCTATGTTAAGGCTCGACGTATGGTCGAGAAGGGGTGTCTAGCTTATCTGGCTTATGTTCGTGATTCCAGCGCAGAGGTTCCTTCCATTGAGTCGGTCCCTATTGCACGGGAGTTTCCGGAGGTTTTTCCTTCGGACCTGCCGGGCATGCCACCCGACAGGGATATTGATTTCTATATTGATCTGGCACCGGGCACTCAGCCCATCTCTATTCCACCCTATCATATGGCCCCGCCGGAGCTAAAAGAGTTGAAAGATCAGTTGCAAGACCTTCTTGAGAAGGGCTTTATCAGGCCCAGTGTTTCCCCCTGGGGAGCACCTGTATTATTTGTAAAGAAGAAAGATGGCTCGATGCGGATGTGTATTGATTACCGGCAATTAAACAAAGTGACAATAAAGAATAAGTATCCACCGCCGAGGATTGATGATTTGTTTGACCAGCTCCAGGGAGCGTGGGTATTCTCTAAGATAGACTTGAGGTCAGGCTACGATCAGCTGAAGATCAGGGTGGCTGACATTCCTAAGACAGCTTTTCGCTCTAGATATGGGCATTATGAGTTCTTTGTCATGTCCTTCAGGTTGACCAATGCCCCAGCAGCATTCATGGAGTTGATGAATCGGGTATTCAGGCCTTACTTAGATCTGTTCGTGATAGTCTTCATAGATGACATCCTGGTGTACTCCCGCAGCCAGGAAGAGCACGAGCAGCACCTCAGAGTGGTTCTTCAGACTCTGAAAGATAACCGACTATATGCCAAATTTTCTAAATGTGAGTTCTGGCTGAGTTCGGTAGCATTTCTGGGTCACATTGTATCAGTGGAAGGTATTCAGGTAGACCCAAAGAAGATTGAGGCAGTCCAGAATTGGCCTCGACCAGCTTCAGTGACTGAGATCCGGAGTTTTTTGGGATTAGTAGGTTACTACCGTCGTTTTGTAGAGGGGTTCTCTTTGAATGCAGCACCTATGACTAGGTTGACCCAAAAGGGTGACCCTTTTCAGTGGATAAGGGAGTGCGAGGCGAGCTTTCAAAAGCTCAAGACAGCTTTGACTTCGGTCCCTATCTTGATGTTGCCTACTGGTTCGGGGCCTTATACAGTTTATTGTGACGCATCTCGTACATGGCTTGGAGCGGTATTGATGCAGGATGGTAAGGTTATCGCTTATGCTTCGAGGCAGTTAAAGATACATGAGAAGAATTATCCAGCTCATGATCTTGAGTTAGCAGCAGTGGTTCATGCCTTAAAGATCTGGAGGCATTATCTATATGGTGTGACATGTGAGGTGTACACTGATCACAAAAGCCTACGGTACTTGTTCAAGCAAAAGGAGTTGAATCTACGACAGCGGAGATGGTTAGAGTTGCTAAAAGACTATGATGTTACTATCTTATATCACCCAGGTAAGGCCAATGTGGTGGCCGATGCATTGAGTAGAAAGTATGCTAGTATGGGTAGTCTTGCATACATTCCGGTAAGTCAGAGACCATTAGCTCTAGATGTCCAGGCCTTAGCCAACCGGTTCGTGGGATTAGACATTTCTGAGCCTAGCAGGGTGTTAGCCTGTACGGTCGCTCGTTCTTCTTTATTTGAGCGTATCCGTGAGAGGCAATTTGATGATCCTCATTTGCGTGAGTTGAGGGATACAATACAGCAGGGAGGTGCCACACAGGTAAACCTAGATGATGATGGGGTATTGAAATTGCAGGGTCGAGTTTGCGTAACCAATGTCGAAGGGATTCGAGAGTTGATCTTAGCGGAGGCTCACAGTTCGCGGTATTCAATTTACCCAGGCGCCGCGAAGATGTACCAGGACTTACGGCAGCACTATTGGTGGCGCAGAATGAAGAAGGATATCGTTGCGTATTGATAATAGGTGAATTTGACTATAATTATACCCTAAATAATCACACTTTATTATGAGAATAATGTTGTTATGAGGACAAAATGCTTTGATTAGTGTTTGATTGTGTTTTACAGGTACATGTGATGCATTGGATGCCTTAAAAAGCCATTTTGGAGCCATAGGTTGATGAAAAGGCCAAGAGAAGAGCTAAAGTGAAGAGGGCTGGACGAAGCAGTAAAGAAACAGAAGCACTGTTCATCCGCGGTCCACTCGTGGTCGCGAATGAACCGCGAAAAACGAAGCCCTCTGAAGTTTGACTGTTCGCGGTCCGCTCGCGGCCGCGAACGAACCGCGGAGGTCCCAGCGGCAGTAATCCCAGTTGGACTCTAATTTAGTTTTTAAGCCCTAAAACCTCTATATAAACTCCTAGTTTGCCCCATAGAGGCATGTACTTTATTTCTTCAATACTTTTGCAAGGTTTTAGTAGGAGAGATTCCTCTCAAACTCTTTCTTTATTTTTATATCAAGTAATTCTTTATGATTTCAATTATTATTCTTGTTTCTTCAAGCATGAGTAGCTAAATTCTTTTCTAAGGTTTTGATGGAACCTATTGATTGATGAACTTGTCGTTTATGTGATTACAAATTGTGAGTTAGATTTCTATTTGTTCAACTTCATTCTTATTGTAGTTAATTGGTAGGATCCCCAATTAGCTGGTGCCTATTTAGTGTGCATAACTTGGAAAAGAGTGCATATTTAGGTTTATTGTTGAACAACACCACACCTAGGTTATTAGAGGAATCTATAATTTTAGGCGTAAAGACGGGGTTAGGAATAACGAAGTCTTGGGTGCAATCTAAAGTGAACTATTCAAATTAAAGCTAGCTAGGGTAGCTCGGGAGAGTGCACTAGTAAATTATTGTAATTGCTCGGGAGAGGGTTACGATACACATAGCGTTCATGATTGATAGAATATATTAACAATTTGTATGAGCATAACGATAAGGGATTCCGTCAATAGGGAAATCAATACCTTAGTCTTTCTCCATATTATTTCATTCAACATTCAATTCTTTCCTTTAAAGCATTCTTTAATTCTTGCAAAGTAATTGTTCTAAACCACACATATATATATTCAAAGTTTGGGAACTTGATTCGTAAGTACTTTTGAGGTTGTGAAAGTTGCAATTGGTAGGTTAATTCTCTGTGGGATCGATCTTGGACTTATTTAACCAAGTTATATTGACTACGACCGTTGCTTGGACGTGAATCGATTTTGGCGCTGTTGCCGGGGAATTAACGGAATTATCAATTGCCATTGCCAGAACTTCAAGATTCTTGTGTATTCAGGTTCTTTCTACACTCTACATTGAATATTTTGACGTTTGTTGATTTGGGTATTCGGGTGCATGCCTAGAAAATCTGCAAGGACTGGAGAACTAATTGAAGGACTCTCAGACCCCGAGCAAACTTTCCGGGCACGTAACAAAGCCATCAAACAAATTCAACAATCTCAACAACCAATCAAACTAGACTTCGACATGGGTGACATGAACGCTCAAAACCAACAAGCAGGGCTAAACATGCAAGAGGCACAGGAGGCACAAGAAGGTGCATTGTTCGACTGGGCACAACCCACAGCGGATAATTTGGCAACTGCCATCGTTGTGCCAGCAATTCAAGCCGAGTCTTTCCAGATTACTAACAACATGCTTCACTTGTTGCAAAACAAGGGATTATTCTCTGGGTCTCAGGTTGAAGATCTATAGCAGCACCTCAAGAACTTTCTATCAATATGCAAAACACAAAGGCAACCGAATGTAACTCCGAAAGCTATCGGATTACTACTCTTTCCGTTCACAGTTACAGGAGCAGCACAGATATGGCTAAACTCACTCCCAATAAACTCCATTGCAACTTGGGATGAGTTAGTCAAATAATTCCACAACAAGTTTCATCCACCCAACAAAACAGCTCAACAAATTGATGAGATTGTGAGCTTCAAACAAAAACCATTGGAAACACTACATGAAACTTGGGGGAGATTCAAAGGCATGCTTGTTATGTGTCCTCACCATGGGATTCCCGAACAGATGTTGGGTCAAAGGTTCTACATGGGACTTTCAGACAGTATGAAGAACATTGTAGATGCTTCAGCAGGTGGGGCTTTTCTGAGCAAAACTTGGAGAGAAGGCCAAAATTTGCTAGACAAGATGGCTCAAAATTCCGGGTGGACGTCCAGGAATGCTCCTATCACACCAGTAGTACACTCTGTACCTCTGGATCCATCCAACACTCTGGAGGAAAACATGGCAACTTTATTGACACAAATGAGAATCCTGACAAAAAAGGTGGAAGAATCAGGGGTTAAGCAGCAAGTTCACATTGTAGATACTACCAATGGTGGTTTATGCACATCTTGCATTAGCCAACCCATAGGTAATCCATGGGCTGCAGACCAAGAACATCATCATCAGGCATGAAGATATGAACTATGTGGCTAACTATGGAGGACAACGACAAGGTAATCAAAACTGGGGCCAACAGGCTCCAATGCAATACAGACCTCCTCAGCCACAATTCAATGCAGCAGGTATGAGGCCACCACACAACATGGCTCCATATCCTAGACCTCAGAATTTCGGCAATCAGCAGCAGGGATATCATCCACCCCCACCACCACATAGGGGCAGGCATGACGATGGGTTTGCAAGGTTGGAAGCTATGATGCAGCAGGTGATTGGGTCAAATGCTAAGACCAATGAAAGAATAAATGCACATGATGCAGCGATCAAAAATATGGAAGTGCAGATGGGGTAGATTGCTATGTCTCTCAACAACCGTCCTCAAGGGACATTACCTGCAGATACACAAACGAACCCAAAGGACCAAATCCCAAAGCAAATAATGGCAGTAACTTTGAGAAGCGGTAGAGATCTTGATGCTGAGAATGAAAGTGAAAATATTGACAGACAGGCTGAGACACCTACGCCATTGCCCATTGAACTGGATGAATCCACAGGATTGACAAAAGCCACAGTCCAGCCAATTGCTGAAAATAAAGAAGCACAACAGGGAGCAGAAAAAGTAACAGAAAAGGTAGTGCAACAGATTGATGAGAAAGCGATAGACAAAGATAAATCCCAAGTCACCGGGAAGAAGAGGCCTCCACCACCATTCCCCCAAAGGCTGGCCAAACACCAAAAAGAGGAACAATACAAAAAGTTCTTCGACATGCTCAAGCA
Organism: Nicotiana noctiflora; assembly: GCA_032618575.1. Classification (NCBI taxonomy): domain Eukaryota; kingdom Viridiplantae; phylum Streptophyta; class Magnoliopsida; order Solanales; family Solanaceae; genus Nicotiana; species Nicotiana noctiflora. The sequence goes on along the minus strand of JASVEL010013751.1, from coordinate 35,482 downwards.
AATTCAGGTAAACATCCCATTAATTGAAGCTTTAAAAGAAATGCCTGGTTATGCTAAGATGATGAAGGATTTGATGTCGCGGAAATTTGATTTCCATGACTTGGCCACAGTTACACTTACACTGACTTGTAGTGCAGTGGTCTCTAGACCCATTGCTGAGAAGCTATCTGATCCAGGTAGTTTCACCATCCCATGCACTATAGGGAATTATGCTTTCACTAAGGCTTTATGTGATTTGGGGGCAAGCATTAATCTCATGCCCTTAGTTATCTATAAGAGGTTAGGTATTGGGAGAGCCAGACCCACCTCTATGCTTTTACAGCTTGCTGACAGGACGGTTAAGCGTCCATTTGGTATTATAGATGATGTGCTAATCCAGGTTGGGAAGTTCGTGTTTCCCGCCGATTTTGTTATTCTTGATTGCAAGGTCGACGAAGAAATTCCTATAATCTTAGGAAGACCATTCCTAGCCACCGGGAGAGCTCTAATTGATTGTGAGACCGGGGAACTCAAGATGAGGTTGAATGATGAGGAAATCATATTCAATGTGCAAAAATCCATGAGGCGCCCTAGTGAGTTCGCAAATTGCTCTCTCATTGATGCTGTTGATGTGATAGTGGAGACAGATGATGCAGAGTTGACCATTGAAGATCCACTTCAAGCATGCCTGATGAACTTGGAAGAGGTAAATGGTGAAAGTTTAGCAGAATGGGTACTATCTCTGGAAGGCAAGGGGTTTTGGGAGAGAGAGATTGAATTCGAGCCTCTACACTTAGAGAAAAGAGAGACCCCTCCTGCAAAACCATCCATAGAAGATCCACCAAAGCTGGAGCTTAAACCACTACCATCTCATCTCAGGTATGAATTTCTAGGCCCTAACTCCACTTTACCTGTTATTACTTCATCTGGTTTGCTAGATGTGCAGGCTCAAAAGTTATTACAGGTACTCAAGAAATGTAAAGCTGCCAATGGTTGGACCATGGCAAACATAAAAGAGATCAGCCTTGCATACTGCGTGCACAAGATTCTCCAGGAAGAGGGGCACAAACCTTCCAGGAAACGCAAAAGAAGGCTAAAACCGAATATGAAGGATAGGATGAAAAAGAAAGTGATAAATTGGCTAGACACGGGGTAGATCCCAGGTAAGTTTTCTCACCCTTCTATGGTATACATGTATTATTATGCCATGAGGACATGTCATGATTTTAAGTGTGGGGTGGGAGACTTATCTTGTATTATATGTTGTATATATTAGTTTTAGTTGTTAATATAAATAGTTGGCTTGGCCCGATGATAGACACTTGGCGACGGGTTTCTTAAGGGTCTAAGTCGGAATAAAAATAAAAAAAAATCAGAAAATTTTAAAAATCCAAAAATATGAGTAGAGGACTCTTCCTGATGACGGACTATTTAGGACAAGTACTCTTGAGGGAAGTAGTCCACATAGGGATTTTTCTTTCTTTTATTTTTTTTTAGGTAATGTATCATCTCCCCCTTGGTTTTTCTTTTGACCACGGTTCTTTTCCAAGGGTTTTTATTTGAACCGGGTTAGGTAGATTTTTTTTCTTTCTTTCTTTCTTTCTTTCTTTTCTTAGGATTAGAGGTAAAAGGGCAACATGTAACCCCGAATATGCACATTAGCAAAAGCGTAAATTAAACTTGAGAATGTATCTTTTAAGCTTGACTGTAGAATCTTAATATGCCTTAAATTGCACAGTAATGCTTGCTTGAACATTGATAGGATTTTGTAAATAAACCGGATTCCAAATGAGTTGCATGCCATGTGTGTGTGAGGTTTTTACTTACATTGTATGTTGTACATGATGCCTAGAACTTGCCCTGTGTGTTTGCAAAGCGAAATAGAAGTTGTTTGGTTGTAGAAAGGATAGAGGCATTTCTTTGTGTAACCCCATATATCAATAGACATGAATTCACCCGTACATTATATCTTAGTTAACCCCTTTGAGCTTAAAGCCTATTCTTTGATAACCCTTGAATGTTCTTCAAAATTATTGTATTTTGTTCTACTTTACCTCCTAGAAGCACTTCTATTGTAAGGAATATGCAAAAGTTTAAGTGTGGGGTGAAGGGAAATTGAAAAGGGAAAATCAAGAATGAATGGTAGAAAATAGTAAGCTGGCCAAAATAATATAAATGTGTTGCAAAGCAATGAGAAAAAGAGCTATATCAATGTATATATGAAAATTACAAAGGCCAGTTACACCAACAAAAGAAAAATGGGGATTAAAAGTAAATAAAGGTGAATAAATGTTTACGGGAGACATAAGGAAGAAAACTAAAAAGGGAAAGTGGTGAAAGAGAAAAGAAAAGTGCTTAGGGAGGCTAGTCACTATACCCAAAAGTATCCTACCCGTCCCATAGCCTACATTACAACCCTTAAAGACCTCTTGATCTATGATTGGATAACTCGATTAGTGGAGTATTACACTAGGGGCAAGCCTATGGTGTGTCTGTATTCATATAAATGTTCTTTGTTGAGAGTGAGTGAATTTTTCCGATATCTATAAGTTCCATGTATTTGAATTGTTGATGTGTGGGAACTTCTCTCAATAACTTTTGTGAGGGCATGTAATTCAAGATGAAGAAGGTAAATTTGCAAGATTTTGGTAATAAGTAGAGTAAGTAATAATGTGCGGGCATGAGAATTTACAGTTAAGTAAAGATTATGCATATCTTAGGTTGTTCATGTATAATAGCTTTTGTGATATATTTTGGGGGAGACAAATTTTTGTTAATTGGCCTAAGGTGTGATTAAAGGTTGCTCGAGGACGAACAAAGGTTTAAGTGTGGGGTGTTGATAATAGGTGAATTTGACTATAATTATACCCTAAATAATCACACTTTATTATGAGAATAATGTTGTTATGAGGACAAAATGCTTTCATTAGTGTTTGATTGTGTTTTACAGGTACATGTGATGCATTGGATGCCTTAAAAAGCCATTTTGGAGCCATAGGTTGATGAAAAGGCCAAGAGAAGAGCTAAAGTGAAGAGGGCTGGACGAAGCAGTAAAGAAACAGAAGAACTGTTCATCCGCGGTCCACTCGCGGTCGCGGATGAACCGCGAAAAAAGAAGGCCTCTGAAGTTTGACTGTTCGCGGTCCGCTCGCGGCCGCGAACGAACCGCGGAAGTCCCAGCGGCAGTAATCCGAGTTGGACTCTAATTTAGTTTTTAAGCCCTAAAACCTCTATATAAACTCCTAGTTTGCCCCATAGAGGCATGTACTTTATTTCTTCAATACTTTTGCAAGGTTTTAGTAGGAGAGATTCCTCTCAAACTCTTTCTTTATTTTTATATCAAGTAATTCTTTATGATTTCAATTATTATTCTTGTTTCTTCAAGCATGAGTAGCTAAATTCTTTTCTAAGGTTTTGATGGAACCTATTGATTGATGGACTTATCGTTTATGTGATTACAAATTGTGAGTTAGATTTCTATTTGTTCAACTTCATTCTTATTGTAGTTAATTGGTAGGATCCCCAATTAGCTGTGCCTATTTAGTGTGCATAACTTGGAAAAGAGTGCATATTTAGGTTTATTGTTGAACAACACCACACCTAGGTTATTAGAGGAATCTATAATTTTAGGCGTAAAGACGGGGTTAGGAATAACGAAGTCTTGGGTGCAATCTAAAGTGAACTATTCAAATTAAAGCTAGCTAGGGTAGCTCGGGAGAGTGCACTAGTAAATTATTGTAATTGCTCGGGAGAGGGTTACGATACACATAGCGTTCATGATTGATAGAATATATTAACAATTTGTATGAGCATAACGATAAGGGATTCCGTCAATAGGGAAATCAATACCTTAGTCTTTCTCCATATTATTTCATTCAACATTCAATTCTTTCCTTTAAAGCATTCTTTAATTCTTGCAAAGTAATTGTTCGAAACCACACATATATATATTCAAAGTTTGGGAACTTGATTCGTAAGTACTTTTGAGGTTGTGAAAGTTGCAATTGGTAGATTAATTCTCTGTGGGATCGATCTTCGACTTATTAAACCAAGTTATATTGACTACGACCGTTGCTTGGACATGAATCACGTATGTCGCTCGGTGTCTAAATTGTCAGCAGGTGAAATATGAGCACCAGAGACCTGGTGGTGTATTCCAGAGGATTGAAATTCCCGAGTGGAAATGGGAGCGGATCACTATGGACTTCGTTACTGGACTTCCTTTTAGTTGGAGGAAATTTGATGCTATTTGGGTCATTGCTGATAGGCTGACCAAGTCAGCACACTTTATTCCAGTATCTGTCTCCTACTCGTCGGAGAGGTTAGCGGAAGTTTACATTAAGGAGATTGTTTGTCTCCATGGAGTGCCAGTATCTATTATCTCTGATCGGGGTACGCAGTTTACCTCGCGATTCTGTAGAGCGGTCCAGCAGGAGTTAGGCACCCTGGTTCAGTTGAGTACAGCATTTCATCCTCAGACGGATGGCCAGTCTGAGAGGACTATTCAGATTCTAGAGGACATGCTTCGAGCCTGTGTTATTGATTTCGGAGGCTCGTGGGATCAGTTTCTGCCATTAGTAGAGTTCGCCTACAATAACAGTTACCGGTCTAGCATCCAGATGGCTCCGTATGAGGCATTGTATGGTAGGCGATGTCGATCACCAGTTGGATGGTTTGAACCGGGAGAGGCTCGGTTGTTGGGTACAGACTTAGTTCAGGAGGCCTTGGATAAGGTCAAGACTATTCAGGAGAGATTGCATTCAGCTCAGTCCAGGCAGAAGACTTATACGGATCGTAAAGTTCGAGATGTAGATTTCATGGTTGGTGAACGAGTATTGCTCCGAGTGTCGCCTATGAAGGGCGTAATGAGGTTCGGGAAGAAGGGCAAGCTCAGCCCAAGGTATATTGGTCCATTTGAGATTCTAGACAGAGTGGGAGGGGTGGCTTACAGATTAGCTTTGCCGCCTAGCTTATCAGCCGTGCATCCAGTTTTTCACGTATCTATGCTTCGGAGATACCACGGCGATCCCACACATGTGTTAGACTTCAGTACTATCCAATTGGACAATGATCTATCTTACGAGGAGGAGCCGGTGGCCATTCTAGACCGACAGGTTCGACAGTTGAGGTCGAAGAGTTATCCTTCTGTGCGTGTTCAGTGGAGAGGTCAGCCTCCTGAGGCATCGACCTGGGAGTCCGAGTCTGATATGCGGAGCCGTTACCCACACTTGTTTCCTGACTCGGTACTTCTTTCTTTTGTCCGTTCGAGGACGAACGGTTGTTTTAGAGGTGGAGATTGTGACGACCCAAAGGGTCATCACTTATTTTATTAATCATTTCGAGCTTCTGAGGCCTTGAAAACCTCATTCCATATTGCCTCGATTTACGTGCACGATCCGAGCATGTAGCCGGAAAGATTTTGTGATAGAAAATATGAATTCTATGAGAAATTTGGACAAAAATGATATTAATATTGATATGGTTGACTTCGGTCAACATTTTTGGTAAACGGATCCGGACCCGAGATTGGTTGGTCCCGAGAAGTCCGTAGGAAAATATGGGACTTGGACATGCGTCCGGAGTCGAATTCTAAGGCCTAGAGCCCAAGTTATGAATTTTCTATGAAATTGTTTTGATGTAATTGTTAAAGGAAATGAATTAATTGACCTTGGTATCGGGCTCGTATTTTGGTTCCGATGCCCGGTACAAGTCTTAAATATTATATATGTGATTTCTGTAAAGTTTGGTGACATTCGGATGTCGTTTGAGATGTTTTGGACCTTGAGTTCCAAGTTTGAAAGTTTTGAAAACTAAAAGTATGAAAATCATGAATTTGAGGCTTGATTTGATGAAAACGATGTGATATTGGCGGTGTGATCGCACGAACAAGTTCATAATGTGTTTTTGAGGTTGTGTACATGTTTGGTTTGGATCCCGGGGGCTCGGGTAAAGATTTGATAGGCCGTTGGATGAAATTCTGAATTTTTGCACTGCTGGTTTTTCACCCAGCTGTTGGCTTCGCATTTGCGAAGAATTTCTCGCAAATGCGAAGAAGACAGTTCAAGGCTGGGTTCGCAAATGCGAACCCACTATCGCAAATGTGATGCCTGCCAGAACCAGCCCAGTTCGCAAATGCGAACAAAGTGTCGCAAATGCGACGCTGGTACACCTGGGCCAGAGTTCGCAATTGCGAACTTAACCTCGCAAATGCGAGGCCTTCAGTAATTGCCTGTCTTCGCAATTGCGAAGAATGTGTCGCAATTGCGACAAAGCCCATAAGCATGCTGGTTTGCAAATGCGAACCTTATTTCGCAAATGCGAAATCCCCAGTAACTGCCTAGACTTCGCAAATGCGAACAAATGTTCGCAAATGCGAACTTCCCAGCCTTAGCTTATTTTTCAAACTCCAGAAATTGGTCGGGGTTCGCAATTGCGAACCCATTTTCGCAAATGCGAACACAGAGACCTGTAAAACACGATTTTCAGTTCATTTCTTCACTTTTTACAAACCAAAAACACCCATTTGCGATTCTTCACGGATTCCTTCTTCTTCAAAACAATTGTAAGTCACTTTTTACTTAATTCTTTCAATTCCTAACATCATTAAACATGTTTTTCAATAGAAATCAAAGGTTTTCATGGTAGAATTTCTTGTTTTTGTTAGAATATAGGGTTTTTCATAAATTGGGAAATTGGACCTCGAATTGAGGTCCGATTTTGAAACAAATCATATACTTGAACTCGTGCGGGGATGGGTAACCGGATTTTGGTCCGAACCCCGAGTTCCGACCATGTGGGCCCGGGGTCGAAATTCACTATTCCGGGCAGAATGTTGTAAAAGTTGTAATTAGCCTTATGAATTAGTTTGTTGAGTAGTATTGATGATATAAAATCAATTGTGTATAGATACGATTGGATTGGAGCCAAATTTGAAAGAAAAAGACATTTCCACGGATTGAATTGTTCATAAACATTCGAGGTAAGTGTTTGTTCTATCCTAGCTTGAGGGAATAGGATTATGTGCTATGTGTTATGTGATCGAGTGCGGTGTATGGGCTGTGGTGACGAGCATCCATACATTGGCGTCTAGTATGAACGTGAGTCGTTGATAATGCTTATTGTGAGATATATTTGCAGATGAATTGTTGAACCTTTGCCAGGTTGTAGAATTGTTATTGTTCTCCCTTGTCGGGACTTGTTGTGAAGATAATTATTGATTGCCCTTGTTGGGACAGTTTATGAATTACTGTTTCTTTCTTTGCCCTTAACTGTGATTGTTATTTGGGTGAGGAAGAGTGATAATGCACGAAGGGTGATGCCGTGCCTTGATTTATTATTTATGCACGAAGGTTAATGCCGTGCCATGTTTTATTATTTATGCATGAAGGTTAATGCCGTGCCATGTTTTATTGATTATGCACGAAGGATCATGTTGTGCCCTGTTATTGAACCATGTACGAAGGATCATGCCGTACTATGGATGTGAGGATGAGAGTAAAAGCACGAAGGGTGATGCCGTGTACTTTATTTGCTTCTTTGGTGAGGATGAGAGTAAAAGCACGAAGGGTGATGCCGTGCAACTGCTTGCTATTCCTTGACTTGATATTACTTGTGTTTCCATTATACTTTGTTTTTCCTTGTGAATTTATTAACTGTTGTTAATTGTTGAATTCTTTGAGATATTCCTTATTGTGTTATTACTTGGTTATTTCTTGTTATTCTGTGGTATACATATATATTGAATTGCACAGGTTTATGTGGGTGTATGGTCCTAGGCTTGTCACTACTTCGCCGGGATAGGCCAGGCACTTACCAGCACATGGGGTCGGTTGTGCTGATACTACACTTCTGTGCATTTTTGCACAGGTCCAGGTTACGATCAGGAGCAGCAGCGGTAAATCGATTGCATGGGAGTTGATCACATTTGAGACCAAGGTAGCTTGCAGGACGTCCGCAGGCCCGGCGTCTCTCTCTTTATTTATGTTACTAGCTGTAGTCTCTTTGTTCCGAGACAAACAGAATTATGTTATATTTCTTTCAAACTCTTATGTGTAGTATTCAGTAGTAGTTCGTGAGTTGGTGACTCCACGTCCTGGGTAGAGGATTTCAGTATGATTTTTAACTTGTAACTAGTTATTTCTAATTTGATAAAGTATTCCGCACTTATTTAATTAAAGTTATGGTTTGTTGATAAATAAATTATGAAATGGTGTTAAAAACAGGTTAGTATGAATACAGTGGCTTGCCTAGCTACCACGAGTAGGCGCCATCACGATCCCGATGTTGGGGGAAAATCCGGGTCGTGACAGTTATTATTACTCGTTTGTAATTCTATGGAATAGCCATGTTGTCAACTATTGGTAACTGGATTACCGGTTTGATGATGGCAGGATTTGTGCGGGTACCTTCCACAATTATAACTGGTCTGCTTGCCACTCCTAGCACAACTACTTTTATCTTTTCTCGCTTCACTGCAACTTCATTTGAAATCCCCTTCTGAGCTACCATTGATGGTTCAACACTTTTCTCGCTCGACTTGAGCACTAACTTTTCACTTGGTTGTTCAACTATCTTGGTTTCACTGGACTGAATCATCATGATGGTATGCGATGGCTTCTTAGGCTCTCCCCCCTTATGCACTATCTCGATCATATTTGTCTCCTGATGAGCTAGCATAAGATTCTGATTGATATTGGGTGCCTCGAGAGCTTGAACTTCAATTCTGTTAGTGTCAATGAGCTTTTGGAGAGTGCTTTTCAAGTACAAGCATTTCTCTGTTTCATGACCTGGAGTACTAGAACAATTCTCACAGCTTACAGAATAGTCCAAATTTTTTTGGGGGAGGATTTGGCAATTTGGAAAGTATCGGTCTTAGCATATCAAGTTATCTTAGCCTGTGGAATAGACTAGTATATGATTCTCCTAGTGGAGTAAAGGTTTTCTTTTTCTACAATCTTTCATCCTTAAATGCTTGATTAGGCCAGAAACCTGGTCTGGGAGGGTTTCGGTAAGCCCTTGGGGGTAGATTAGTATTTTGGGGAACATTAGCATGCCATTGCACGTGGACATGAGGTTGGTTATATGCTTGTGCATGGTGGACGGAAAAGTGATGTGTTGGTGGAGGATAGTAGTGTTAAGGTGGACCATACTGGGTATGGGGATAAGTTGGTGGGGTCGAGGCTGATTGTAATGGTAAGGTGGGCCTTTAGGTTCGAAACAAACTCCCGAATCAACCCCTACCACGTCGTCTCTCTTCTTTTTCCCGATTACTCCCATGCCACCTTGAATAGCCTAAGTGATCATCGTTATAGCCGAATAGCTCATGATTTTATTCGACTTGAGACCTTCATCTACTATGCCACCCATTTTCACCACGTCATTGAAATATTTTCCTACAACCGAGACCAGATGTCCAAAATATGTCGGTTCTAAAGCGTGTAGGAATTAATCTACTATCTCACTTCTTTTCATTGGGGGATCCACACTTGCTACTTGCTCCCTCCAATGGAAACCATACTCTCTGAAACATTCACTATGCTTTTTCTTCAGTTTTGTCAAGGATAATCGATCTGGAATGATCTCAAGGTTGTATTGAAAGTGACCAGCGAATGCTTGTGCCAAATCATCCCAGGTATACCACCTCTCATTATCTTGCCGGGTGTACAATTCCAATACCGATCCACTCAAACATTGACTGAAATAAGCCATTAATAATTCATCTTTTCCTCCCGCTCCCCTTATCTTGCTGCAAACACCTCTCAAGTGTGCCACTGGGTCACTGTGTACATTGCATAAATCAAACTTGCGCATCTTGAACCCCGCAGGCAATTGCACATTTGGAAATAGACATAAGTCTTTGTAAACCACACTTACTTGTCCTCCCAATCCCCGCATGTCTTTGAATGACTGTTCTAAGCTTTTAACTTTCCTGAACATTTCCTCCTGTCAGGATTTTTGGATGGTTTCTTAGCTCCAATGGGAGGTCAAAGTGTGGAGTATAAGAATAGGTTTCGGGAGCTTTCAAAGTGGGCTTCGGGGGGTAGTATTGGTTGTCCTGGGACTGGAACATAGGCTCGCTAGAAGATCTGTTGAGTGCATTTAGCAGAAATGCCGCGAAGAAGGGTGTGACTAGTGGAGGAGGGTATGGAATTAGTTTAGGTGGTGAAGCTTGTGACGTATGAGAAGTGGTGCCCTGGTAGTGTTGGTAGATGAGAAAGCTCAGGGATGAATCAGTGTCAGGATGATACTAAGATTAAGCCCCTGGTGGGATGAAAGTAGGGTTAGCGGGGTAAGCTAGTAGTGGTTGCCCCTTTGCCCAAGCCTGATACATTTCGGCCATCTATTATTTCAGTTTAGACATTTCTTCTTTCATTGCATTCATATCCAACTCTTCTACCTGGACACTTGTATCTACATCTGGGTTAGATATAATTATTTTGCATTTGTTTCTGGTATGGTATGGGTGGGTTGCCAGTATGCTAAGTGAACTGACAACTTCTAAATTCTGATATATAGCAACAACAAGCTTGTTACTCATTAGACCTTAACAGATAGGCAACCGCACATTGGAATGCAATGTACCTAAGCAATTTAACCATTTCTACCATGTATTTTCTTAGCTGCTTGTGTCATCCCGATTTTTCCAAATTATGACCTCTCTTTTATAGATACTCATACCTTCCTTTTTTGATCCTTTTCTTATTTTCCCCTGTCATTTTTATTTTCTTTCTTTTGCTTATGATCGAATCCTATGGAGATTGCCTACGTATCATGACCGCGCATGAATCAGACCGAGTGTAGTTCGGGTGGAAACAATTATTACTATTTATTTTCTTATTTTTCATAAAAAAAACATTACAATGACAGAAACGACATTACATTGAAATGACTCAATAGACTCAGGAAAAACTTAAAAAGGATGGTTTAAAAGACTCAACATCGACCTAAACTGAAATCATGACTACTACATGAAAAGTTCTAACAACTACGAATGTACTTCACTCCACAATATTTTACTTTCAACCACTGGAACATCTGCTCATTATGAGGCTTGACCCGACGGAACCCCTATTCTACGGTACATCCTCTCTAATTTTGCTGCAAGATGATGGGTAAAAGTAGGTTCATGCTCCAAAAACTTCTCATAATCCATCCCTTGGCAGTTCATAAAACTTTGAGAAGTATAAATAGCCAGATCATGAACTTGCACTCTGAATTCCCGGAGATTCCGCTCTCGATTTTGTAGCTGCTGCTGGAGAGTGGTGGCTATATCTTTTATGTGGCCCTCGCGATCTAGAGCCGACTCTAATTGAGCCCGAATTCTAGCCTACTCGAGTATTGCTTGTACCATCTCCCTATCAATATCTGCATGCTGATACTCTCTATTGTACCTTCTCATTTCTTCCAACCGTGCATGGAGTCGAGCTTCTGAATGTATCCAATGGTCCTTCTCTCTCTCAAATTGAGCCATTTCTTTTTCAAATTCCATTACTTGGCGCTCCTTACTAGATTTGGCCTCTTCATTTAACTGTATGATTTTTTCCTTAGATTTGTCTAACCCTTTTTCAGTCTTTGTCAAGATGGAGTCATAATCTTGCATTTCTTTCCGTCAGATTGGCAATGGTTCTCTAATCTTTCCAACTTCTCACTAGCTCTTCAGAGGCTTTCTTCATTTGTTGAAACTGAACACGAAGGGCTTCATTCTCGTAAATCAGACTCTTATTTTCACCTTCTTCTGGTGCTTGTAAGACTTTCTCAAAATTAAGGTTCCTTAGGCTTCCTTCTAAGGCATGAATAGTTGCTTTGTACCTCTTCTTCTTTTTACCCCAAGCTAACCGCTCTTGGATTTTTATCATCAAAGGCTTGAACATGCGGCCTTTTGACAGTCCTTTTGGGCTCAGGTTTTGGTTCATCCACACGAGATCTCTTCTCAAACCACCTAGCATATCCCAGATCTATTTCACCTTTTGCAAGATCTGGAACTTGGGTGTCGTCTTTCTAGTAGAGACAACTATTCCAAATTTGTTAGATTGAGGCCTTAGGGAGTGTGTGTAGCTCAATCACGTGCATACTAAAATCTTCATCATCAGGAACCACTTGGTACCTCCCTAGCTGTCTGAGGACTCTCTGTGGCGCATATGGCTGGACACTTCTCAAACCCATCGACAACAAATGACTTTTTAAGGCCGACATATATATTACCTCTCTTACTGGGAGCCATCCCAAAGCCCACTCAATTTGACTTGCATTTAATGATCTTAGGTGGGATATCAAGGCTTCCACCCCTTTTGGAGATTTATTATCTTTTATTCTTTCTTTATAACTTTCAATGAAATTGTCCTCATTCGGACCATAGCACATGAACTTGGGGTGATGTTGGAGATGTTCAATCAACCACATTTGCAATAAAATATTGCACCCTTCGAAGAATTTTGCCCCGAACATACACAAAGTCAATGCCCGATAAATGTCTGATAGAATGATTGGGGCGAGAGTGTGATGTTCTTGGGTGGTGAGGACCTGTATAATTTTGGCTATACGAATGTCAGTCGTACGCTCTTTGTTTGGGAAGACCATGATCCCCAGAAATGCAACCAGCAAAGAGAAACGATGGTGAATCTACCATATGTCCTTATCTTCTTGTTGGTAAGGCCCTTTTCGTGGATTTCAAACCCATTTGGCTTCCCGAACCAAGAATGTAGGAAGCATAAAGAACAACAGCCTTTTACAACATTGTTCTTTCTGATTTGATTACTGATGATCAAAAGACCAAAAAATCGGTGTACCGAGGTAGAGTTTGGGAATATAAGCTTCTGGTTTCTCAATTTCCCGCCAAAATCGGAATATCCAGCTATTTCTTCTAAAGTGGGAGTAAGCTCAAAATCAGAGAAGCGAAAGACATTGTGAACAGGGTCCCAAAAAGTCACTAGTGCTGCAATCAAATCATCGCGTGGTTTAACTTTCATAATATCTGTGAGAGCTCCTAAATACTTAGTGACCCATTTATGATCATCTTCTCCTAGGTCACACCACCATATCTAAAGGCAAAATAGAAACTCATCTACCTCTGTGAATGGTGGATTCTGGATAGTGCTCATTTTGCACCTATGGATGATTTTAATTTAACGAAAAATCAGGACTCATTTTGACTCAAAAGTTGTCACTGTTTCAAAATTTATAAAAGTATTCGGCTTTGTTAATATGGCCTTTCAGCACTTCGATAATAAATATTCAAAGACTGTGTTTTCTAACCGGCCAAAACACTGAAAAATGATCAAAGGCGGCTGTTCTTGTGAAAACGGCCTTCTGGCGCACTTTTGGGACATTTAGCTATTTTGGACAAGAGTGACATTAATTTATTTATGTCAAAATAATGACATTTATTTACCCTATAATTTTTTTCTTTTTTTAATTATTTTTAGAATAGTTGAACCCGATGTGGGTTGCCTACGTATTCCACATCCGGTGAGAATCAAACTTACGTAGTTCTACCTCAAACAAAAACCCACTTTTTTCTAAGAGAAACACAAAAATAATTATTTTCCCTTTTTTTCAAAAAGCGGCTGAGTTTCAGTATATTTTGGGACATTGGTTTTTCAAAACTGACAAATTTCTCTCTTTGTCCTCACATTGATTTTTCCTTCTCAATTTTTCCTTATAAGCTGGTCAACATGCAAATCCAAAACAAATGAATGCACAAGTAGCAAGTAAGATGTATTAGGATGGTCTTTTCATTTCGGGTGCACCTATCCTAGATAGACCCAACCTCTGTGTTGAGTCTCCAAAGTCAAATGCACATAATGCAAGCAAAAGTTCTTACTAGGGATCCAGCATGAGGCTGAGTTATTTTAGGTTTAAAACCTGGGGGGGTGTTATAAACCTGGCTTGCCCAAGCGGACAGCTCAAGCCGAAGCGGGGATAACTTACCAGGAGCACGAAAGTCTACCCGGCCTAGTTGCTTGACCCAACCTCATTCTAATTCGTATGAGTTCTAACAGAAAAGTGGTCCACGCGCATGTGTGCACCATAAATTCAGAAGACTCAAAGAGAAGAAGGGTTCTGTAACAGTTTATATGCAGTTCACGAATATCAAAGCGATAAATAGCAACACTTAGCACATTAGGCCCAATCGTGTAAATAAAATTAGATAATAAATAAAGACAAGTATAACAATTCATATAAGCTCGAATTCTTGAACCCTAAACTAGAAGTTCTGGGTTCTTGGTCCTCAGCAGAGTCGCTAGAGCTGTCACACCTTCTTTTTAACTACACCCCGGGTAAGGCATAAGGAAGTTTTTTGATTTTAGGTGAAAATAAAAATGGGATTATTTATTTAGAATTCAGAGTCGCCATTTGGGAGATTTATGGTGTCCCAAGTCACCGGTTCAAATCATGAATCGAGGAAAGGGTTTACTCTATATTACAGTCCGCGAACCAAAAATTCGGGAAAGGAATTCTATTAATCCGGGAGAAGGTGTTAGGCATTCCCGATTTCCATGGTTCTAGCACGGTCGCTCAACTGTTATTATTGGTCTATTATCTGATTTTATCACATTTTGAACCTATGAGCAATTTTACTTTTTAACCGCTTTTATTTAATTAATTAAAGAAAGATTGCAATGTTATTAAAATATTTTTTGAACCACGTCACATAAATGTACCCATCATCCATAACACATTTTATCCAACTTGGAGATTTGGATTTGGGTCACATAAGTGTGCACCCGAGTTTAGGAAGGTAGTATTATTAAAGTAAGAGCCTAAGCAACTACTCGTTTTTAGCTTTGCGAGGGCCATGGAAATTTGCTAAATGGCACACCTAAAATTCTAAGAGTTTTAAAAGAATGACTAAGTGAGGCCGCGCATTTGAGATTTTATTTTGCACGGCACACCTCAAGTCTATTTTTAAATGATATTCAAGCTATAATACTCAGAGGTCCATAACTATTTGTGATCCACTATGGCTCACCTTGATCTAATTAAAAAAACCTGATAATAGGTGAATTTGACTATAATTATGCCCTAAATAATCACACTTTATTGTTGAATTGATATTGTTTATGATGATAAAATGCTTTAATTAGTGTTTATTGGTTTGTTATAGGTACACATGAGCCATTGGAGACTAAAAGAGCTATTTCGAAGTCATAAGATGGTGAAAAGGCCAAGTGAAGAGTTGAAGTGAAGTTGGCATGAAAAAATTGAAGTAAAGATTCTGGAACACTGTTCATTCGCGGTCCATTCGCGACTGCGAATGAACCGTGTAAAAACATGCTCGCGGAACCTGTTGAGATTCAGAGACGTTCACTGTTCGCAGTTCATTCGCAACCGCGAATGAACCGCGGGAGCTGCCGCAGATTTTAAGGCCAATTTTGTAAAAACTCAATTTTTATGACTTAAACACTCTATATAAACCTAGAATTCGCCCAAGAGAGGCAAGCATTGTATTATTACTTACTTTTGCAAGATTATTAGCACGAGAGAACTCTCTCAACTTATTTCTTTCTTTTATATTAATTCTTTGATTATGAATTCAATTATTATTCTTGTTTCTTTGATTATGAGTAGCTAATTCTTTATCTATGGTTTTGATGGAACCTATTGAGTGATGAACTTCTCGTTTATGTGATTACAAATTGTTGGCTAGATTTCTTTTTGTTCAACTTTGTTCTTATTGTAGTTAATTGGTAGGATCCCCAAT
Organism: Nicotiana noctiflora; assembly: GCA_032618575.1. Lineage (NCBI taxonomy): Eukaryota > Viridiplantae > Streptophyta > Magnoliopsida > Solanales > Solanaceae > Nicotiana > Nicotiana noctiflora. The sequence continues at coordinate 19,803 of JASVEL010013751.1, read as the reverse complement.
TAGCTGTGCCTATTTAATATGCATAACTTGGAAAATAGTGCATATTTAGGTATATTGTTGAACAACACCACACCTAGGTTATTGGAGGAATCTATAACTTTAGGCGTAAAGGCGGGATTAGGAATAATGAAGTCTTGGGTGCAATCTTAAGTGAACTATTCAAATTAAAGCTAGCTAGAGTAGCTCGGGAGAGTGCACTAGTAAATTATTGTAGTTGCTCGGGAGAGAATTACGGTAAAAATAGCATTCATGATTGATAGAATATATTGACAATTTGTATGAGCATAAACATAAGGGATTCCATCAATAGAGGAAATCAATACCTTAGTCTTTCTCTATATTATTTACCCAATATTCAATTCTTTCTTTTAAGTCTTTTAATTTTTGCAAGAGTTAGTTGTTAGAAAACCTTCACAAAAATATACTCAAAGTTTGGGAACTTGCTTCAGAAGTGTTCTTGGGTTGTGAAAGTTGCAGTTGGTAGGTTAATTCTCTGTGGGATAGATTCTGGACTTATTTGACCAGGGTATATTGACTACGACCATTGCTTGGACGTGAATCAATTTTGGCGCCGTTACCGGGGAATTAACAAAATTATCAATTGTCATTGGCAGAATTATAAGAGTCTTGTGTAGTCAGGTTCCTTCTACACTTTACGTTGAAATGTTTTACGGTTGTTGAATTGGGTACTCAGGTTCATGCCTAGAAAATCTGCAAGGACTGGAGAACTAATTGAAGGACTCTCAGACCTCGAGCAAACTTTCCGGGCACGTAATAGGGTAATCAAACAAATTTAGCAATCTCAGCAACCAATCAAACCATATTTCGACATGGGAGACATGAACGACCCAAACCAGCAAGCTAGGTTAAACATGCAAGAGGCGCAGGAGGCGCAAGAAGGTGCACTATTTGACTGGGCACAACCAACAGCGGATACTTTGGCAACTGCCATCATCGTGCCAGTGATTCAAGGTGAGTCTTTCCAGATTACTAACAACATGCTACACTTGTTTCAAAATAAGGGATTATTCTCTGGGTCTCAGGTTGAAGATCCACAACAGCACCTGAAGAACTTTCTCTCAATATGCAAGACACATAGGCAACCGAATGTGATATTTCCATTCTCAGTTACAGGGGCTGCGCAGGTATGGCTAAACTCACTCCCCAAAAACTCTATTGCAACTTGGGATGAGTTGGTCAAGCAATTCCATAACAAGTTTCACCCACCTAACAAGAAAGCTCAGCAAATTGATGAGATTGTGAGCTTCAAGCAGAAACCAATGGAGACATTACATGAAACTTGGGGCAGATTCAAAGGTATGCTTATTATGTGTCCTCACCATGGGATTTCTGAGCAGATGTTGGGTCAAAGGTTCTACATGGGGCTTTTAGATAGTATGAAGAATATTGTAGATGCTTCAGCTGGTGGGGTTTTTCTGAGAAAGACTTGGAGAGAAGGCCAAAATTTGCTTGACAAGATGGCTCAAAACTCCGGGTGGACGACCAGGAATGCTCCAATCACTCCAGTGGTACACTATGTACCTCTGAATCTGTCCAACACTATGGAGTAAATCATGGAAACTTTATTGACACAGATGAGCATCCTGACAAAGAAGGTGGAAGAATCTGGGGTCAAGCAGCAGGTTCACATTGTAGACACTACCAATTGTGGTTTATGCACATCTTGCATTAGCCAACCCATAGTTAATCCATAGGCTGCAGACCAAGAACATCATCACCAACATGAAGATATGAACTATGTAGCAAATTATGGAGGGCATCGACAGGGTAACCAGAGTTGGGGTCAGCAGGCTCCACAGTAGTACAGGCCTCCTCAACTACGGTATAATGCAGCAGGTATGAGGCCACCAAACAACATGGCTCCATATCCTAGACCTCAGAATTTCAACAATCAGCAGTAGGGGCATCATCCACCTCCACCACAGCATGGGGGTCGACATGACGATGGGTTCGCAGAGTTAAAAGCTATGATGCAACAGGTAATTGGGTCAAATGCCAAAACCAATGAAAGGATGGATGCACATGACGCAGCTATCAAGAACATGGAAGTGCAGACAGGCCAGATTGCTATGTCACTTAACAGTAGTCCTCAAGGGACATTGCCTGCAGATACACAAACAAACCCAAAGGATCAAATCCCAAAACAACTAATGGCAGTTAATCTGAGAAGTGGTAGAGATCTTGATGCTGAGCAGGAAAGAGAGAGAAGCAACGCACAAGCTGAGACACTCACTCCAGTGCCCATTGAACTGGATGAGTCCACCGGGTTGACAACAGTTACAGTCCAGCCAGTAGCTGAAAATAAAGATATGCAGCAGGGAACGGAGAAAGTAGCTGAACAGGTAGAGCAGCAAGTTGAGGAGAAAGTGATAGAAAAAGAAAAGTCCCAAGTGATTGGGAAGAAAAGGCCTCCATCACCATTCCCCCAAAGGTTGGCCAAGCACCAGAAAGAAGAGCAATACAAAAAGTTCCTTGATATGATCAAGCAAATCCAGATAAACATTCCTTTAATTGAAGCTTTGAAAGAAATGCCTAGTATGCTAAGATGATGAAAGACTTGATGTCACAGAAATTTGATTTCCAAGACTTGTCCACCATGGCTCTTACTCAGACTTGTAGTGCAGTGGTTTCTAGACCCATTGTAGAGAAGCTATCTGACCCAGGTAGCTTCACCATTCCATGCACTATAGGAAATTTTGCCTTTGCAAAGGTATTGTGTGATTTCGGGGCAAGCATTAATCTTATGCCCTTGGTGATTTATAAGAGGCTAGGCATTGGGAGAGCCAGGCCTACTTCCATGTTATTACAGCTTGCTGATTGGACGGTTAAGCGTTGATAATAGGTGAATTTGACTATAATTATACCCTAAATAATCACACTTTATTATGAGAACAATGTTGTTAAAAGGACAAAATGCTTTGATTAGTGTTTGATTGTGTTTTACAGGTACATGTGATGCATTGGATACTTTAAAAAGCCATTTTGAAGCCATAAGTTGATGAAAAGGCCAAGAGAAGAGCTAAAGTGAAGAGGGCTGGACGAAGCAGTGAAGAAACAGAAGCACTGTTCATCCGCGGTCCACTCGCGGTCGCGGATGAACCGCGAGAAACGAAGCCCTCTGAATCTTGACTGTTCGCGGTCCGCTCGCGGCCGCGAACAAACCGCGAAGGCCCCAGCGGAAGTTATCCCAATTGGACTCTAATTTGTTTTCTTAGCTCTAAAACCTCTATATAAACTCCTAGTTTGCCCCATAGAGGCATGTACTTTATTTCTTCAATACTTTTGCAAGGTTTAGTTGGAGAGATTCCTCTCAAAACTCTTTCTTTATTTTTATCAAGCAATTCTTTATGATTTCAATTATTATTCTTTTTGTTTCTTCAAGCATGAGTAGCTAAATTCTTTTCTAAGGTTTTGATGGAACTTATTGATAGATGAACTTATCGTTTATGTGATTACAAATTGTGACTTAGATTTCTATTTGTTCAACTTCATTCTTATTGTAGTTAATTGGTAGACGTCCCAATTAGCGGTGCCTATTTAGTGTGCATAACTTGGAAAAGAGTGCATATTTAGGTTTATTGTTGAACAACACCACACCTAGGTTATTAGAGGAATCTATAATTTTAGGCGTAAAGACGGGATTAGGAATAACGAAGTCTTGGGTGCAATCTAAAGTGAACTATTCAAATTAACGCTAGCTAGGGTAGCTCGGGAGAGTGCACTAGTAAATTATTGTAATTGCTCGGGAGAGGGTTACGATACACATAGCGTTCATGATTGATAGAATATATTAACAATTTGTATGAGCATAACGATAAGGGATTCCGTCAATAGGGAAATCAATACCTTAGTCTTTCTCTATATTATTTTATTCAACATTCAATTCTTTCTTTTAAAGCATTCTTTAATTCTTGCAAAGTAGTTGTTCGAAAAACACACAAATATATATTCAAAGTTTGGGAACTTGATTCGTAAGTACTTTTGGGGTTGTGAAAGTTGTGATTGATAGGTTAATTCTCTGTGGGATCGATCTTGGACTTATTAAACCAAGTTATATTGACTACGACCGTTGCTTGGACGTGAATCAATTTTGGCGCCGTTGCCGGGGACTTAACGGAATTATCAATTGCCATTGCCGAACTTCAAGATTCTTGTGTATTCAGGTTCTTTCTACACTCTACATTGAATATTTTGACGTTTGTTGATTTGGGTATTCAGGTGCATGCCTAGAAAATCTGCAAGGATTGGAGAACTAATTGAAGGACTCTCAGACCCCGAGCAAACCTTCCGGGTACGTAACAAAGCCATCAAACAAATTCAACAATCTCAACAACCAATCAAACTAGACTTCGACATGGGTGACATGAACGCTCAAAACCAGCAAGCAGGGCTAAACATGCAAGAGGCACAAGAAGGTGCATTGTTCGATTGGGCACAACCCACAGCGGATAATTTGGCAACTGCCATCGTTGTGCCAGCAATTCAAGCTGAGTCTTTCCAGATTACCAACAACATGCTTCACTTGTTGCAAAACAAGGGATTATTCTCTGGGTCTCAGGTGGAAGATCCACAGCAGCACCTCAAAAACTTTCTATCAATATGCAAAACACAAAGACAACCGAATGTAACTCCGGAAGCTATCAGATTACTACTTTTTCCATTCTCAGTTACGGGAGCAGCACAGATATGGCTAAACTCACTCCCAATAAACTCCATTGCAACTTGGGATGAGTTAGTCAAACAATTCCACAACAAGTTTCATCCACCCAATAAAACAACTCAACAAATTGATGAGATTGTGAGCTTCAAACAGAAACCATTGGAAACATTACATGAAACTTGGGGGAGATTCAAAGGCATGCTTGTTATGTGTCCTCACCATGGAATCCCTGAACAGATGTTGGGTCAAAGGTTCTACATGGGGCTTTCAGATAGTATGAAGAATATTGTAGATGCTTCAGCAGGTGGGGCTTTTCCGAGCAAGACTTGGAGAGAGGGCCAAAATTTGCTAGACAAGATGGCTTAAAATTCCGGGTGGACGACCAGGAATGCTTCTATCACTCCAGTGGTACATTCTGTACCTCTGAATCCTTCCATTACTATGGAGGAGAACATGGAAACTTTACTAACACAAATGAGCATCCTGACAAAGAAGGTGGAAGAATCTGGGGTCAAGCGACAAGTTCATATTGTAGACACTACCAATGGTGGTTTATGCACATCTTGCATTAGCCAACCCATAGGTAATCCATGGGCTGCAGACCAAGAACATCATCATCAGCATGAAGATATGAACTATGTGGCTAACTATGGAGGACAGCGACAAGGTAATCAAAACTGGGGCCAACAGGCTCCAATGCAATACAGACCTCCCCAACCACAATTCAATGCAGCAGGTATGAGGCCACCACACAACATGGCTCCATATCCTAGACCTCAGAATTTCGGCAATCAGCAGCAGGGATATTATCCAACTCCACCACAGCAAGGAGGTAGACAAGACGATGGGTTTGCAAGGTTGGAAGCTATGATGCAGCAGGTAATTGGGTCAAATGCTAAGACCAATGAAAGAATAGATGCACATGATGCAGCGATCAAAAATATGGAAGTGCAGATGGGGCAGATTGCTATGTCACTAAACAATCGGCCTCAAGGGAAATTACCTGCAGACACTCAAACAAACCCAAAGGACCAAATCCCAAAGCAAATAATGGCAGTGACTCTGAGAAGCGGTAGAGATCTTGATGCTGAGAATGAAAGTGAAAATATTGACAGACAGGCTGAGACACCTGCGCCATTACATATTGAACTGGATGAATCCACAGGATTGACAAAAGCCACGATCCAGCCAATTGCTGATAATAAAGAAGCACAACAGGGAGCGGAAAAAGTAGCCGAACAGGTAGAGCAGCAGATTGATGAGAAAGCGATAGACAAAGATAAATCCCAAGTCACCGGGAAGAAGAGGCCTCCACCACCATTCCCCCAAAGGTTGGCCAAACACCAAAAAGAGGAACAATACAAAAAGTTCTTCGAGATGCTCAAGCAAATCCAGGTAAACATTCCATTAATTGAAGCTTTAAAAGAAATGCCTGGTTATGCCAAGATGATGAAGGATTTAATGTCGCGGAAATTTGATTTCCAAGACTTGGCCACAGTTACACTCACACAGACTTGTAGTGCAGTGGTGTCCAGACCCATTGCTGAGAAGCTATCTGATCCAGGTAGTTTCACCATCCCATGCACTATAGGGAATTATGCCTTTACTAAGGCCTTATGTGATTTGGGGGCAAGCATTAATCTCATGCCCTTAGTTATCTATAAGAGGTTAGGTATTGGGAGAGCCAGACCCACCTCTATGCTTTTACAGCTTGCTGACAGGACGGTTAAGCGTCCATTTGGTATTATAGATGATGTGCTAATCCGGTTTGGGAAGTTCGTGTTTCCCGCCGATTTTGTTATTCTTGATTGCAAGGGTCGACGAAGAAATTCCCCTAATCCTGGGAAGACCATTCCTAGCTACTGGAAGAGCTATAATTGACTGTGAAACTGGGGAACTCAAGATGAGGTTGAACGATGAGGAGATCATCTTCAATGTGCAAAAATCCATGAGACGCCCTAGTGAGTTCGCAAATTGCTCTCTAATCGATGCGGTTGATGTAATAGTGGAAACCGACGATGCAGAATTGACTATCGAAGACCCACTGCAAGCATGCCTGATGAACATGGAAGAAGTAAATGGTGAATGTATGGCCGAATGGGTATTATCCTTGGAAGGGAAGGGATTTTGGAAGCGAGAGATCGAATTCGAACCCCTACACCTAGAAAAAAGAGAGAAAACCCACCAGCAAAGCCATCCATAGAAGAGCCACCGAAGCTTGAACTTAAACCACTACCATCACATCTCGGATATGAGTATTTAGGCCCTAACTCCACATTACCTGTTATTATCTCATCTAGTTTGTTAGATGTGCAGGCTCAAAAGCTTATACAGGTACTTAAGGAATGCAAGACCGCCATCGGATGGACCATGGCAGACATAAAAGGGATCAGCCCAGCCTATTGCATGCATAAAATCCTCCTGGAAGACGGACATAAACCTTCCAGGGAACATCAAAGAAGGCTGAATCCCAACATGAAGGAAGTAGTGAAGAAGGAGGTAATAAAGTGGCTAGATGCAGGAATAATCTTCCCAATCTCAGACAGCAGCTGGGTGAGTCCGGTCCAATGTGTACCCAAGAAAGGAGGCATGACGGTGGTGAAAAACGACAACAATGAACTGATCTCAACAAGAACCGTCACCGGGTGGAGAATATGCATGGACTACAGGAAACTGAATCTAGCCACTCGCAAGGATCACTTCCCACTTCCCTTCATTGATCAAATGCTTGACAGGTTGGCAGGGAGATCTCACTTTTGCTTTCTGGATGGATACTCGGGGTACAATCAAATATCCATAGCCCCCGAAGATAGAGAAAAGACCTCCTTCACATGCCCTTATGGTATCTCCGCCTTCAGGGAGGATGCCATTCGGACTATGCAATGCACCTGCCACTTTTCAAAGGTGCATGATGGCTATTTTCACTGACATGGTAGAAGACATTATGGAAGTGTTCATGGATGATTTCTCAGTGGTTGGAAATTCATTCGACGAATGCCTAGCCAATCTGAATAGAGTATTACAAAGATGCATGGAAACAAACTTAGTACTAAACTGGGAGAAGTGCCACTTTATGGTTCAAGAAGGTATAGTACTTGGGCACAGGGTTTCAAGCAAAGGCATTGAGGTGGACCGTGCTAAAGTTGACATCATTGCAAAGTTGCCTCCACCAACATCCGTCGGGGCCATAAGAAGCTTTCTTGGACACGCCGGTTTTTACCGGAGGTTCATTAAAGACTTCTCCAAAATATCAAACCCTCTCTGTAAGTTACTAGAGAAAGACCATTCTTTTGTTTTTACTGACGAATGCAGGATTGCTTTTGAGGAATTGAAAAAGAGGCTGGTCACAGCACCCATCATCATTGCCCCAGACTGGGATCAACCGTTTGAGTTAATGTGCGATGCAAGTGATTATGCAGTGGGGGCAGTGCTGGGCCAGAGGAAAGATAAACCGATGCATCCAATATACTATGCAAGCAGAACTCTGAATGGAGCATAGCTAAACTACACAGTGACGGAAAAGGAGATGCTAGCGGTTGTGTTTGCATTCGACAAATTTCGGTCCTATCTCATAGGATCAAAGGTAATCGTCTACACGGACCATGCAGCTTTAAGATATCTAATTGATAAAAAGGACTCTAAGCCACGCCTAATTCGTTGGGTGTTGCTTCTCCAAGAGTTCGACCTCGAAATCAGAGATAGAAAAGGTACTGAAAATCAAGTAGCTGACCATTTGTCAAAACTTGAAGGAGCCGAACTTGTCAAAGAGAGTGGGAAAATTCTAGAAACCTTTCCAGATGAGCAATTGCTCACCACCACTCTCCTGGAAGCTCCATGGTATGCTGACTACGCTAATTATCTGGCCAGTGGCATTGTTCCTTATGACCTATCATCGGTCCAGCGGAAAAGATTTTTTCGCGAAAGTCGGCATTATTATTGGGATGAACCATACTTGTTTAGGATATGTCTTGATAACATGATCCGGAGATGCGTCCCCGAGATAGAACAATCTTCTGTTTTGCAGGCATGTCACGCTTCAGCATACGGCGGGCACTTTGGAGGAATTCGTACAGCTGCCAAAATACTCGAGGCCGGTTTCTATTGGCCGACGGTATTTAAGGATGCACACTTGTGGGTGAAAGGTTGCAACGAATGTCAACGCACCGGAAACATCTCTCGGCGTCATGAGATGCCAATGAATCCAATCCAGCAGGTGGAAGTATTCGATGTCTGGGGAATAGATTTCATGGGGCCCTTCATTAGCTCATACGGAAATAAGTACATACTTGTTGTTGTTGATTACGTGTCCAAATGGGTGGAAGCTGCAGCACTACCTACCAATGATGCTAAGGTGGTAGTGGGATTTTTGAAGAAGAATATTTTCACCCGGTTTGGGACTCCAAGGGCCATCATTAGTGACGGGGGCACACACTTTTGCAACCGAGCCTTTGAGAAATTGTTGGCCAAATATGATGTTAAACACAAGGTGGCCACTCCATATCACCCGCAAACTAGCGGACAAGCTGAGGTCTCCAACAGGGAGATTAAAAGTGTACTGACCAAAACAGTGAACGCCACAAGAACCGACTGGTCCAGGAAGCTCGATGACGCACTATGGGCATATAGAACAGCATTCAAAACACCCATTGGCATGTCTCCTTATAAATTGGTGTTCGGAAAAGCTTGTCACTTGCCGGTTGAATTAGAACATAAAGCGTGGTGGGCACTGAAACAATTGAATCTCAACTTGGAGGAAGCAGGTAAAGCAAGGTTGACCGGACTACATGAGTTGGAAGAATTTCGGTATCTAGCATTTGAAAATACAAGATTGTATAAAGAGAGGATGAAGCGGATCCATGATCAAAATATAGTTGAGCGTACCTTCAAAAAGGGGGACAAGGTACTACTATACAATTCAAGATTACGGCTGTTCCCAGGTAAATTGAAATCAAGGTGGTCAGGACCCTTCAAGGTAATTGAGGTATTTGAGTCCGGAGCTGTGGAAATTCAAACTATGGATGGATCACGTACCTTTAAGGTAAACGGACAGAGGTTGAAACAATACATAGGCCTGGATGACATGGAGGACAAGATAGAATTGCATTTGAATGAACCTCAAAGGTCCAGCGAGCCGTAAAATGCGCTAAGCTGAGTCGTGCCGCGACGTTAACTCAGGCGCTACGTGGGAGGCAACCCACGAACATGTTGTAAGTAATTTAATTTTAGTAGTAAGTAATAAGGATTAAAAGAAAAACAAATAAAAAAATCTTTTGCTGAAACAGTCGAAATTTTTTCATAACGGAGCACTGTCCGCGGTCCACTCGCGGACCGCGGCTGAACCGCGGAAAAAGACCCTCTCTGAACTTCTCTGTTCGCGGTCCATCCGCGGTCGCGAGCCAACCGCGAAAAAATACCTTCTCTGAATCTCGACTGTTCGCGGTCCGCTCGCGGCCGCGAACGAACCGCGGACAGTCGCGGTCAGCTCCGCGGTTGGCCAAAATTCAAGATTTTTTTTAATTTTTCCCTCCCCCCTTTTTCCTAAACCCTAAATAACTTAAACCCCCTTCCCCATAACCCAAAAACAGCCGCCCCTCCCCTCCCAAATCTCTCTCTCTCTAAATTCAAATCCTCTCCCTTCTCTCTAAAAATCCCCATCCCTCTCTTCTACAAATCATCCCTTTCTTCCACCCCACTTCTCCATTACTATAACTTGTAAGTTTCTTTACTTATCTCTTTTATTTTGCTCCAATTTTTTTAGGTTTTGATTGTTAGTTTGTATAAATATTTAGTTAGTCTTAGTTAGGGTCTATTCATGAATGTTGCTTGATTTATCATTGTGCTTTTAATCTTGCCATGAATTTAATTTAAGGAACATTGTTCTACGATTGATGTTGGGAGAAGAATGGGTGTTGGGTTGTTATTTGTGTTGATTTTATGACTTGGAAACCCTAATAGTAGTTCTACAAGATATATGTGTTGGTTGGTTAAGTTAGGGCACATTACATTGAGCCAAATAGACTAATGGTAATTAGGAGACATAATGCCAACTTTTACAATGATCATTGAATAATTTTTGGGATGGACTAAGTTAATAACATGTTTGCCAAGAACTAAGTGTGGGGTTCGCAATTGGGCATGTAGGGAATAATGAGATACAGAGTTTGCGGGAATTACACAGAGTTGATGGTCAATTGTGAATTATCAAGGATGGCGAAGTCCGAGTAGCCTTCCACTAACTAACAGTTTATACACTTTTTGGCTATCTTAATTGTACAGGATCATGGCTCCTAAGAGATCACGACATGGTGCGAGCTCATCCAGGCAACCAACTTATGATGAATCTCGGTTTGCCGATGAAGGGGCGGAAAATGCATTTAACATCAAAGCAAACAAAAAGTGGCTTCAAGAGGTTGAAGTGGACAGAATAGCCATCCGCTCAGAAAAGCCGGAAATGTATGATGAGATCCGACGGCGAGAGATGGAGTTCCTTTTTGAAACACCCACTAAAGTAAACAAGATGCTGGTCAGAGAATTCTATGCCAACGCCCCGTACTCCACGTTGAGACGAGTTTTCGTCAGAGGTAAGCATGTAGATGCTCATATTCCCACCATTAGGCAGGTACTTCGCCTACCACTACACACGAGTGATATTGATTATTACCATGATAGGCCCGGTGTCACATGGGACATGTTAATTGAGGCCTTATGTGTAGATGGTGTTCCCGTATGGATTCGGAACCAAACTCTGCATTCTAACTGTTTCACTCACATTGCCAAATGTTGGTTTTCTATTATTTGCAACCGCATTCTGCCCTCAAGTAACACTACAGATGTTACTTTTAATAGGGCTCTGTTGACTTGGTGTTTGGTAACAAACCGGGATGTTGATATTGCCCGGGTTATTAGTGACGAGATGGTACTGAGGGGATCCCTCACTGCCAAGGGTTTCTATTACCCATCTCTTGTCACTTCCTTGTGTCTCCTCAACCACACCCCAGTTCATGAGACTGACGGTGAGTTACCACCAAAAGCTCCATTTAGAGCTGCCACAATTCGGGTTGGACGAGACAACACACCCATTGACTTAGATGATGATGATGATCCTGTACCGGAGGCCCGGGCCAGCCACTCCATGGATTCAGCTGGACCCTCCAGACCTGCTCCTCGCGGAGCAAGCATGTCTAGATCCGACTCCACACGACCTATGCTGAGGTCAATGGAGGAGGAAGTGGCTGCTCTACGCACTTCAGTTGACGGTCTACACACACGACTAGATGCCATGTCAACTAGGCAAGCCCGGTCAGAGAACAGATTTATGGCATGGTTCAGAGCACTTGGGAGAGCATGCCATGTTGACCCATCCACTGTTTCCGACTCCGAGTGAGTCCCAGGTAAGTTTTCTTAAACCCCATTGTGCTTTCATATTGTTTATACCATGAGGACATGGCATATTTTTAAGTGTGGGGTGGGAAACTTATCTTGTAGATGATGTATATATTAGTGTAGTAAGTAATATAAAATAATAAAAATACAAAAAAAAAAAAAAAAAAAAAAAAATCAGAAAATTTTAAAAATCCAAAAATATGAGTAGAGGACTCTTCCTGATGACGGACTATTTAGGACAAGTACTCTTGAGGGAAGTAGTCCACGTAGGAATTTTTCTTTCTTTTTATTTTTCTTTTTATAGGTAATGTATCATTCCCCCTTGGTTTTTCTTTTGACCACGGTTCTTTTCCAAGGGTTTTTATTTGAACCGGGTTAGGTAGATTTTTTTTTAGGAATAGAGGTAAAAAGGGCAACATGTAACTCCAAATATGCACATTAGCAAAAGCGTAAATTGAACTTGAGAGTGTATCATCTAAACTTGATTGTAGAATCTCAATATGCCTTAAATTGCACAATAAAGCTTGCTTGAACATTGATAGGATTTTGTAGATAAACCGGATTCCAAATGAGTTGCATGCCATGTGTGTGTGAGGTTGCTACTTACATTGTATGTTGTACATGATTCCTAGAACTTGCCATGTGTGTTTGCAAAGCGAAATAGAAGTTGTTTGGTTGTAGAGAGGATAGAGGCATTTCTTTGTGTAACCCCATATATCAATAGACATGAATTCACCCGTACATTATATCTTAGTTAACCCCTTTGAGCTTAAAGCCTATTTCTTTGATAACCCTTGAATGTTCTTCAAATTATTATATTTGTTCTACTTTACCTCCTAGAAGCACTTGTATTGTAATGAATATGCAAAAGTTTAAGTGTGGGGTGAAGGGAAATTGAAAAGGGAAAATCAAGAATAAATGATAGAAAATAGTAAGCTGGCCAAAACAATATAAATGTGTTGCAAAGCAATGAGGAAAAGAGCGATATCAATGTATATATGAAAATTACAAAGGCCAGTTACACCAACAAAAGAAAAATGGGGATTAAAAGCCAATAAAGGTGAATAAATGTTTTCGGGAGACATAAGGGAGAAAACAAAAAGGGAAAGTGGTGAAAGAGAAAAGAAAAGTGCTTAGGGAGGTTAGTCACTATACCCAAAAGTATCCTACCCGTCCCATAGCCTACATTACAACCCTTAAAGACCTCTTGATCTATGATTGGATAACTCGATTAGTGGAGTATTACACTAGGGGCAAGCTATTGGTGTGTCTGTACTCATATAAATGTTCTTTGTTGAGAGTGAGTGAATTTTACTGATATCTATAAGTTTCATGTATTTGAATTGTTAATGTGTGGGAACTTCTCTCAATAACTTTTGTGAGGGCATGTAATTCAAGAGGAAGAAGGTAAATTTGCAAGATTTTGGTAATAAGTAGAGTAAGTAATAATGTGCGGGCATGAGAATTTACAGTTAAGCAAAGAGTATACATATCTTAGGTTGTTCATGTATAATAAGCTTTTGTGACATATTTTGGGGGAGACAAAAATTTTTTGGCCTAAGGTGTGATTAAAGGTTGCTCGAGGACGAGCAAAGGTTTAAGTGTGGGGTATTGATAATAGGTGAATTTGACTATAATTATACCCTAAATAATCACACTTTATTATGAGAACAATGTTGTTAAAAGGACAAAATGCTTTGATTAGTGTTTGATTGTGTTTTACAGGTACATGTGATGCATTGGATACTTTAAAAAGCCATTTTGAAGCCATAAGTTGATGAAAAGGCCAAGAGAAGAGCTAAAGTGAAGAGGGCTGGACGAAGCAGTGAAGAAACAGAAGCACTGTTCATCCGCGGTCCACTCGCGGTCGCGGATGAACCGCGAGAAACGAAGCCCTCTGAATCTTGACTGTTCGCGGTCCGCTCGCGGCCGCGAACAAACCGCGAAGGCCCCAGCGGAAGTTATCCCAATTGGACTCTAATTTGTTTTCTTAGCTCTAAAACCTCTATATAAACTCCTAGTTTGCCCCATAGAGGCATGTACTTTATTTCTTCAATACTTTTGCAAGGTTTAGTTGGAGAGATTCCTCTCAAAACTCTTTCTTTATTTTTATCAAGCAATTCTTTATGATTTCAATTATTATTCTTTTTGTTTCTTCAAGCATGAGTAGCTAAATTCTTTTCTAAGGTTTTGATGGAACTTATTGATAGATGAACTTATCGTTTATGTGATTACAAATTGTGACTTAGATTTCTATTTGTTCAACTTCATTCTTATTGTAGTTAATTGGTAGACGTCCCAATTAGCGGTGCCTATTTAGTGTGCATAACTTGGAAAAGAGTGCATATTTAGGTTTATTGTTGAACAACACCACACCTAGGTTATTAGAGGAATCTATAATTTTAGGCGTAAAGACGGGATTAGGAATAACGAAGTCTTGGGTGCAATCTAAAGTGAACTATTCAAATTAACGCTAGCTAGGGTAGCTCGGGAGAGTGCACTAGTAAATTATTGTAATTGCTCGGGAGAGGGTTACGATACACATAGCGTTCATGATTGATAGAATATATTAACAATTTGTATGAGCATAACGATAAGGGATTCCGTCAATAGGGGAAATCAATACCTTAGTCTTTCTCTATATTATTTTATTCAACATTCAATTCTTTCTTTTAAAGCATTCTTTAATTCTTGCAAAGTAGTTGTTCGAAAAACACACAAATATATATTCAAAGTTTGGGAACTTGATTCGTAAGTACTTTTGGGGTTGTGAAAGTTGTGATTGATAGGTTAATTATCTGTGGGATCGATCTTGGACTTATTAAACCAAGTTATATTGACTACGACCGTTGCTTGGACGTGAATCAAGCGTCCATTTGGTATATTAGATGATGTGCTCATCCAGGTGGGGAAGTTCGTGTTTCTTGCCGATTTTATGATTCTTGACTACAAGGTGGACGAGGAAATTCCTATAATCTTAGGAAAGCCATTGATTCACGTCCAAGCAACGGTCGTAGTCAATATAACTTGGTTTAATAAGTCCAAGATCGATCCCACAGAGAATTAACCTATCAATCACAACTTTCACAACCCCAAAAGTACTTACGAATCAAGTTCCCAAACTTTGAATATATATTTGTGTGTTTTTCGAACAACTACTTTGCAAGAATTAAAGAATGCTTTAAAAGAAAGAATTGAATGTTGAATAAAATAATATAGAGAAAGACTAAGGTATTGATTTCCCTATTGACGGAATCCCTTATCGTTATGCTCATACAAATTGTTAATATATTCTATCAATCATGAACGCTATGTGTATCGTAACCCTCTCCCGAGCAATTACAATAATTTACTAGTGCACTCTCCCGAGCTACCCTAGCTAGCGTTAATTTGAATAGTTCACTTTAGATTGCACCCAAGACTTCGTTATTCCTAATCCCGTCTTTACGCCTAAAATTATAGATTCCTCTAATAACCTAGGTGTGGTGTTGTTCAACAATAAACCTAAATATGCACTCTTTTCCAAGTTATGCACACTAAATAGGCACCGCTAATTGGGACGTCTACCAATTAACTACAATAAGAATGAAGTTGAACAAATAGAAATCTAAGTCACAATTTGTAATCACATAAACGATAAGTTCATCTATCAATAAGTTCCATCAAAACCTTAGAAAAGAATTTAGCTACTCATGCTTGAAGAAACAAAAAGAATAATAATTGAAATCATAAAGAATTGCTTGATAAAAATAAAGAAAGAGTTTTGAGAGGAATCTCTCCAACTAAACCTTGCAAAAGTATTGAAGAAATAAAGTACATGCCTCTATGGGGCAAACTAGGAGTTTATATAGAGGTTTTAGAGCTAAGAAAACAAATTAGAGTCCAATTGGGATAACTTCCGCTGGGGCCTTCGCGGTTTGTTCGCGGCCGCGAGCGGACCGCGAACAGTCAAGATTCAGAGGGCTTCGTTTCTCGCGGTTCATCCGCGACCGCGAGTGGACCGCGGATGAACAGTGCTTCTGTTTCTTCACTGCTTCGTCCAGCCCTCTTCACTTTAGCTCTTCTCTTGGCCTTTTCATCAACTTATGGCTTCAAAATGGCTTTTTAAAGTATCCAATGCATCACATGTACCTGTAAAACACAATCAAACACTAATCAAAGCATTTTGTCCTTTTAACAACATTGTTCTCATAATAAAGTGTGATTATTTAGGGTATAATTATAGTCAAATTCACCTATTATCAATACCCCACACTTAAACCTTTGCTCGTCCTCGAGCAACCTTTAATCACACCTTAGGCCAAAAAATTTTTGTCTCCCCCAAAATATGTCACAAAAGCTTATTATACATGAACAACCTAAGATATGTATACTCTTTGCTTAACTGTAAATTCTCATGCCCGCACATTATTACTTACTCTACTTATTACCAAAATCTTGCAAATTTACCTTCTTCCTCTTGAATTACATGCCCTCACAAAAGTTATTGAGAGAAGTTCCCACACATTAACAATTCAAATACATGAAACTTATAGATATCAGTAAAATTCACTCACTCTCAACAAAGAACATTTATATGAGTACAGACACACCAATAGCTTGCCCCTAGTGTAATACTCCACTAATCGAGTTATCCAATCATAGATCAAGAGGTCTTTAAGGGTTGTAATGTAGGCTATGGGACGGGTAGGATACTTTTGGGTATAGTGACTAACCTCCCTAAGCACTTTTCTTTTCTCTTTCACCACTTTCCCTTTTTGTTTTCTCCCTTATGTCTCCCGAAAACATTTATTCACCTTTATTGGCTTTTAATCCCCATTTTTCTTTTGTTGGTGTAACTGGCCTTTGTAATTTTCATATATACATTGATATCGCTCTTTTCCTCATTGCTTTGCAACACATTTATATTGTTTTGGCCAGCTTACTATTTTCTATCATTTATTCTTGATTTTCCCTTTTCAATTTCCCTTCACCCCACACTTAAACTTTTGCATATTCATTACAATACAAGTGCTTCTAGGAGGTAAAGTAGAACAAATATAATAATTTGAAGAACATTCAAGGGTTATCAAAGAAATAGGCTTTAAGCTCAAAGGGGTTAACTAAGATATAATGTACGGGTGAATTCATGTCTATTGATATATGGGGTTACACAAAGAAATGCCTCTATCCTCTCTACAACCAAACAACTTCTATTTCGCTTTGCAAACACACATGGCAAGTTCTAGGAATCATGTACAACATACAATGTAAGTAGCAACCTCACACACACATGGCATGCAACTCATTTGGAATCCGGTTTATCTACAAAATCCTATCAATGTTCAAGCAAGCTTTATTGTGCAATTTAAGGCATATTGAGATTCTACAATCAAGTTTAGATGATACACTCTCAAGTTCAATTTACGCTTTTGCTAATGTGCATATTTGGAGTTACATGTTGCCCTTTTTACCTCTATTCCTAAAAAAAAATCTACCTAACCCGGTTCAAATAAAAACCCTTGGAAAAGAACCGTGGTCAAAAGAAAAACCAAGGGGGAATGATACATTACCTATAAAAAGAAAAATAAAAAGAAAGAAAAATTCCTACGTGGACTACTTCCCTCAAGAGTACTTGTCCTAAATAGTCCGTCATCAGGAAGAGTCCTCTACTCATATTTTTGGATTTTTAAAATTTTATGATTTTTTTTTTTTTTTTTTTTTTTTTGTATTTTTATTATTTTATATTACTTACTACACTAATATATACATCATCTACAAGATAAGTTTCCCACCCCACACTTAAAAATATGCCATGTCCTCATGGTATAAACAATATGAAAGCACAATGGGGTTTAAGAAAACTTACCTGGGACTCACTCGGAGTCGGAAACAGTGGATGGGTCAACATGGCATGCTCTCCCAAGTGCTCTGAACCATGCCATAAATCTGTTCTCCGACCGGGCTTGCCTAGTTGACATGGCATCTAGTCGTGTGTGTAGACCGTCAACTGAAGTGCGTAGAGCAGCCACTTCCTCCTCCATTGACCTAAGCATAGGTCGTGTGGAGTCGGATCTAGACATGCTTGCTCCGCGAGGAGCAGGTCTGGAGGGTCCAGCTGAATCCATGGAGTGGCTGGCCCGGGCCTCCGGTACAGGATCATCATCATCATCTAAGTCAATGGGTGTGTTGTCTCGTCCAACCCGAATTGTGGCAGCTCTAAATGGAGCTTTTGGTGGTAACTCACCGTCAGTCTCATGAACTGGGGTGTGGTTGAGGAGACACAAGGAAGTGACAAGAGATGGGTAATAGAAACCCTTGGCAGTGAGGGATCCCCTCAGTACCATCTCGTCACTAATAACCCGGGCAATATCAACATCCCGGTTTGTTACCAAACACCAAGTCAACAGAGCCCTATTAAAAGTAACATCTGTAGTGTTACTTGAGGGCAGAATGCGGTTGCAAATAATAGAAAACCAACATTTGGCAATGTGAGTGAAACAGTTAGAATGCAGAGTTTGGTTCCGAATCCATACGGGAACACCATCTACACATAAGGCCTCAATTAACATGTCCCATGTGACACCGGGCCTATCATGGTAATAATCAATATCACTCGTGTGTAGTGGTAGGCGAAGTACCTGCCTAATGGTGGGAATATGAGCATCTACATGCTTACCTCTGACGAAAACTCGTCTCAACGTGGAGTACGGGGCGTTGGCATAGAATTCTCTGACCAGCATCTTGTTTACTTTAGTGGGTGTTTCAAAAAGGAACTCCATCTCTCGCCGTCGGATCTCATCATACATTTCCGGCTTTTCTGAGCGGATGGCTATTCTGTCCACTTCAACCTCTTGAAGCCACTTTTTGTTTGCTTTGATGTTAAATGCATTTTCCGCCCCTTCATCGGCAAACCGAGATTCATCATAAGTTGGTTGCCTGGATGAGCTCGCACCATGTCGTGATCTCTTAGGAGCCATGATCCTGTACAATTAAGATAGCCAAAAAGTGTATAAACTGTTAGTTAGTGGAAGGCTACTCGGACTTCGCCATCCTTGATAATTCACAATTGACCATCAACTCTGTGTAATTCCCGCAAACTCTGTATCTCACTATTCCCTACATGCCCAATTGCGAACCCCACACTTAGTTCTTGGCAAACATGTTATTAACTTAGTCCATCCCAAAAATTATTCAATGATCATTGTAAAAGTTGGCATTATGTCTCCTAATTACCATTAGTCTATTTGGCTCAATGTAATGTGCCCTAACTTAACCAACCAACACATATATCTTGTAGAACTACTATTAGGGTTTCCAAGTCATAAAATCAACACAAATAACAACCCAACACCCATTCTTCTCCCAACATCAATCGTAGAACAATGTTCCTTAAATTAAATTCATGGCAAGATTAAAAGCACAATGATAAATCAAGCAACATTCATGAATAGACCCTAACTAAGACTAACTAAATATTTATACAAACTAACAATCAAAACCTAAAAAAATTGGAGCAAAATAAAAGAGATAAGTAAAGAAACTTACAAGTTATAGTAATGGAGAAGTGGGGTGGAAGAAAGGGATGATTTGTAGAAGAGAGGGATGGGGATTTTTAGAGAGAAGGGAGAGGATTTGAATTTAGAGAGAGAGAGATTTGGGAGGAGAGGGGCGGCTGTTTTTGGGTTATGGGGAAGGGGGTTTAAGTTATTTAGGGTTTAGGAAAAAGGGGGGAGGGAAAAATTAAAAAAAATCTTGAA